>JBBYHL010061476.1:0-38646 GCA_038381835.1 Adansonia madagascariensis | reverse complement strand
CTTTCGAATATAAATAAAACTTAAAATTTATAAACTGTGAGTCGTAATACGAAATCGCGATTTCTGAAAGAAAAAAAAATTAAAAAAAAAGAAAAAAAAAATTGTTGGGAAATCGCCATATCACATGGCAATTTCCTAATTGTCTTACCCTCCGGCCATCGAAATTGCACCGAAATTGTAATTGGTTTCAATTTAATTGAGAAATTGTCACTTGATTTGGCGATTTCTCAAAATAAGTTGAGAAATTGCCATCTGATTTGGCGATTTCTCAATTAAATTGGAAAATTGGCCTATTTCGGTAAATAATCTGATTTTGGCCTATTTTCGTAAATAAAAAAAATTATATATATTATTTACATAAAAAAGCCAATATTCCTTACCATAGCAACTTCTTTTTTTATGTCTTTGGCAATTTATGACTTTTCAGGACTTAAATTAGGACCTTTTTACTTTTGAAAACCTAGTTTTTTTAAGAGGAAAGTAGCCATCAAAAGTCTAGAGAAAGAGAACCGTTGATAATTTAGGTCCTGTAGATACTCGTACAATCTTCTATTCATAAACCTACGCCCGCTTTCATACAATTAGATACAAAATTATCTATTTTTGAAATAGGAATTAAAGTAGTCAATCTTTTAGCTCCTTATCATTGTGGAGGAAAAATCAGAATATTTGGGGGAGCTAGGGTAGGTAAAACAATACTCATTATGGAATTGATCAACAACATTGCCAAAGCTCATGTGAGTGTATCCGTATTTGGTGGAGTAGGTGAATGTACTCATGAAGGAAATGATCTTTACATGGAAATGAAAGAATCTGGAGTAATTAATGAACAAATCTTGCGAAATCAAAAGTGGCTTTAGTCTACGGTCAGATGAATGAACCGCCAGGAGCTCGTATGAGAGTTGGGTTGACTGGCCTGAGAGATTTGGATACTTGAAGACTAAAGACTTAATAAATCCTAGTTTTCTCTTTTCTCATATTCTTTTTATCTTTCTTATAGTATTAGTGATAGTGAAACATCTTTATTTTGTGTGTTCTTTAGTTAGCATGAACTAAATTAGTTTTTACAGGATTACAATGACACTCAACATATAATTTAGATTATGTTACTCTCTTTCTTGATTTAATGGTATTTGAGTTATTTACCTAATCTTGTGCTTAATACTTTTGGTTGTCTTATCACCAATTGGATAGACTTTTTAAACTTTAATGAACTTGGGAAAAAGAGTTTTGTGTTTTAACATTAATTGAATAACCAAATATTTAAAATTCATTTAATTTGATGCATTGATTTGCATGTGAAATAGAATATACTTACATGTTGTGTAACCAACTCAGAGTTCAAGCATAATGAGTTTCTCTTTAATTTAGTTTTCATAGGAAAATAGTAAATTGATTAAAAGATATTTTTATAAGATATTCAAAGATACTTACAAATAAATTAAAACCCTTGGTTAATAACTTAATACCATTAGTCAAGTTCAGAGAGTACGAGAGATCAAATGAAGTTTAAGGGAAATTGTAATTGTAGACTTTTCTCTATTGATGAATCTAAGTTTCAATTTATCTTCTTTGCTAGCTATTTTCTTTTGTCTAGTTTTTATTTTAAAAATTCTAATTGTTTGTTTGAAAAAGATTTAGTTATTTTAATTTTAGTAATCAACGAAGTATAACATTTTATAGGAATGATACTTATTAATAGATTACTTGTGAATGATACATGAACTTATGTATGTAGCAAAATCTGTAACATCTTCTACCAGGATTGAGAGGATCACTTCGGATGTGCAGAAGGCATCCAATAGGATGCTTATGACTTCGGCTCTCATGCGCATAACACGTCTAGCAGGAGGATCATGACTTCGACCCTCATGTGATTCACACTTCTATCCGAGTGCCTATCAATTTAGCCCTCACATACCAACTACATCCGCACCAACCTACCACCCATATCAACACCAACCAGCCTAGCAACACTTGTCACACCTCTCCACTATGATGACATTCACATCCTACTTTAGCAAACTATCATAATAGCAAACACTAAGTGTGCATTTGATTTAAGAAAATAGGATTGTATTCTATTTTCATTTTCATAGAAAATAGAGAATGCTTAACGAAACTTGTTTGGTTGAAAAAATAGAAAATGCTTTTTGGAAAATGAAAATGAAAACAGATCAAATTCAGAGAACAAAACAAATTTTCATCCTTTTTCTTGAAAACACTTTGGAAACTGATTTTCATTTTCTTAAACAAAATGCATTTTCAAAATAAAAAAAAATAGAAAATAAAAATTGCTTTTTAAAAATAAAAATAAAAAATAAAAGCAAAAAATGTTTTTCCAAACCGCACAGAACTTCGACCATAAGTATAGCCCCACAGTGTAAGTATGTACAATTTTTATGGTAGGAAGTCATATTAGCCAATTCATTCGACTAAAAGGAGATGAAAAACATTGAGGAAGCCAACAATATCAACCCAAGAATAGAAGACAGAAATATCCAAACCAAAGCTCCTCAATCCAAAGACTATCTGGAAGAATTTTCCCTGCCGACGACAGTGAGAAACAGTGATACGAGGAAAGATATATACAGAAAGAGCAGTGGAAATGTAGGTACCTCCTTGAGGCAAAAGTTCTTGATACAATGAACAAGAAGGTTACTAACCCTGCCTATAGCCCTACAGAATATGAAGACCCTGGGACTAAGCCCCCTTAGAAGAGCAGAGCTAGGCAGAAACTAGTAAAGAGATTTAACTCCTGTAGAACTGAATTGAAGTCCAACCATGGCACGAGCAGGCATGTAATCATCTATTTTTTTCATACTTGAGATCATATACATATTTCAGATTCTTAAAAGCTTTAATATTTGGACTGCCTTAAGCTTGAACAATTAACAAATATTAAGAGGGATACTGCTATATTTGTGTAAGGTTTGATTTTTAGTTGTAACAAATAAGTTACATCCAAAGTAACGATCAATTAGCCTGGCTAAAGAATTAATCAAAATAACTGATACTGTGAGTTTTTTTTAATCATCTGGACAAATTTTATAAGGAGATGGGTTTGGATTGTATCGTGCTGTCTTTGTCATTTTAAACCAAATCAGCCTATCTGGATAGAGACAAATGCACGTATGACTTGGAGGTTTGCACCTTATCTGTCCATAAAAGATAGTAAATTGCCCAGTTAAATTCTTTGTCTTAGTCCCGGCCAAAGCTAAAAATCATATAATAGTAATGTTTACTGATCACTCGATTTTCAGCATCCTTTAGAACAATAATCTTTAAGAACACAAAGCTAGAGATCTGACTCTTAAGCTAGGGTTAATGTTCCTTTATAACACATCTTATACACTGCTGTTTGATCACCACTGTGGAATTAAAGCAACAAATCAAGCCAGAAGCCACATGAATAAGGTTGACCAAAGTGTCAGGGAGAATGAAGCCACAACATAACTCCATAGCAGAATCACTGAACTTTCACCCTGACCAAGCTGTAAAAACTGTGATATTGTAGCTGCACCCAGTGGTCATTAGATCAGTAATGAGAAAGGAGCAAGAAAGACAATTATATGAAAATTCCAGGTCCTAAAATTTCACAGCTGTCATAGAATTTTGGATGTTTTGAGCGAGAATTGGCTTCTGTTAACTCATAATATATTTTAATATACATAGATTTAGTTTCACAGCTTGTCTTGCCTAGCACAAGGTGACTTTAATTAAATTTCGATTGCAGTATAAAGTTGTTCGATATTCGATAGAGATTCTAGGCCAGACTTCAGCAAGAGGTCATGCAATCTTTGAAACTATGAAATTGTAAACATGGTAGTACAAGCTTGTCATACCTACAGCAGTTGCAGGTGGAACTGCATACTGAAGCATCAAAACAAACTGATATAAGGGATTTGTTCCAACCAGTCCTAAATGGTGTGCAGCTTTCACAACAAATATCCCCAATATAGGCAAGAGTATGTTCCTCACAACTAAAATCCCTATAATGGCAAACAGGCTAACTTCTGATCCGTTTAAACCTGTAATGAAGAACAAGCTTTTAACGCGAAAACGTTGTTTTTGATCAATTCAAAGGTGAATTAGGCTAACTAAACTAATCTAAGAATACAAAATTTAAAAAAAAAAAAAAATGAAACCGTTTAGAAGGTTTGCCCCAAGTATCAAGGTCATAGATGGAATTGCTGCCTCCCTGCATATCAGAAAACAGAAAGTAAGACTACTTGTATTCATATGAAATCACTTTATCAGAAGCAAAACAAGATGTTTGTAATGAAACATTTCATACCCCAACAAATATGCAGAAGTATCAATTACACGAAGAGGAGCGCTATTACCAACAAGTACTTTTCGGATTGGAGAGATTATCCCGATGATAAACCCGACAATCTGAAGGTGAAAAGAAATAATAAAAGAAGTTTACATGTCAGGACACGTGTTTTCTGCTAGGCATCGACTCTGAGTAACTTAGCAATAGTGATGAAACTACAAAAGGATGCAGCAGATCTAAGGCATTTTGGAGTACCGCTGCAATTGCTGTAGGAGCAAACACCTTCTTCAGTTCAATCTTCCCCTTAATCATCTTAATGTACCGAATTGTCTTCTACAAAACAGGAATTTAATCATAAATCTTAATTATGATTATCATTCAAGAAAACAAAGCAATGTACTTGTAGTAGTAATGGATGAGTATGTAAAAATATATTAATGAAGGGCTAGACAAAAGTACTCCAATCAACATTTGCAGCCATTAGGATAGAATCAAAAGATTCCCAAGATGATATCAGAAAGAATATTGCATGCAAAGATAACACTGGAGATGAAAATAGAACGAGGATAAACCATTTTTCCTCCCCCATATCTGGTCAGAGGCGGTCCATCTTGTGCTGAAGTGGAACCATGGAAATTTGTTGAAGGTGGTGGAGCTTCTTTACAATTCTCTGAAACTGTTTCGGAAACGGAACTGTGGGAATTTGTTGGTGGTAGAGCTTCTTTACAACTCTCTGAAACTGTTATAATGGTGTCTGTGGGAGAATTCGGTCTTATGGTAGAGTCATTTTTCTCCCCTTCATTTGCATACATGCGCATGACGGCATACACATAAGACCATATGTAAAAGGCTCCTATCTGTAGATTTGAAATACAAAACAAAAAAGAAATTTAGACTAGTCGTATAAAGTAGATAATATCTGCCCATTGATATCATTTCTAGTTACATGTTTAACCTCTTTATATGCTAATCAAGTTTGATCTTTACCATTGTACCATACAAAAATAAAGAAGCTTGAATAATCTAAATATTTAGAACCCTGTGTAAATTGTACCGCCAACGATAATGAAGCATAAGCCCCAGCATTTTTAGAGCAAAGAGATGAATCTCCGAATGGATTTTTCGACTCCTTGCAGGCTGCTGGAATCATAATAAGAAGCAAATTTCCCAAATTTCCTGTGCAAGTTTCCAAAAGAACCAAAAAGATTTCATGTTTTATATATATATATATATTTTTTCCCCATTGATCATGGATAAATGTACCCGTGACACTAACATGGTAAACAACGAAACTTGTGGGAAAATTACCTGCAGAACAGCAACCAATGACTATGCCTTGAAGGTGTTTAGGAGTTCTGGTGATTTTTATGAGAAGCCAAGCCAGGGCTGAGCCAATAATGAACGTTATGAAAATATTCACAGGCATGAACCACCTAAAAAGAAAAACAAAAAAAAAAAAAAAACAGTATGGACCAAATCCCATAAGTATTACAAATGGAGGCAGATGCAAGTAAACTGAAGAAACATTGAAACAGGTAAAGGATGGAATTAAACTTACAAGTTAAGGAAACTTTTGAAAGTGATAGTTTCAGCCAAGTTGCTGACCACAAGTGCAGGACCCAACACATAGAACACGAGCTGTATATGAGAAACAGAAAACAAATATGTCTCCTTGGAAGGAAGCAATCATGCAGAAATTAAACCTGTGAATACTGAGAGAACATAGACTTCGTAGGGTGTGAAATTTTTTACATATTTGCATTTTGTTTGCAATTAACATGCCATTAAGCAGAATCAAACTCCATTGACAGCATATCGAAATGAATGATTACATCATAAACCAAACTATTAATTGGACATCGTGGATTACTGAATCGTAGACTGGAGGACTAAATTATAACCACAACCTTGAAGAACATATTGGTAGCTGGCCGGCTATTGTTGTAAAAGGTTCTACACATTATGTTTATACAAGAGCGGTAAAAGGCGGTGGAGGAAAGCATTTGCTTACATTGTTCAAACTGTGTCTTGCCTCTGGTCCCAATAGATTTACACGATCCATAGCTAGGAACAAGCCAGTTCCAGTAATCAATATGACCTTTAAAACAGGCATTAATGCCACAAGAAACAGATTAATAAATCCCATCTCCAAAAACCTTCTCCTCAAAATGAAAAAAAAAAAAAAATCTCAATGCTTTTAGCAGTAAGTATTTCCAAATGATAGTAATTAAATGGAGTTAGACCTGTTGTCTAGCTATATATAATTTTGTAAAGTAAAAAGTACGGACCCTTGAAACGTGACCAAGTGTACGAAAACGTTTGATAGAAAGTTTGAGAAAATGGTTGTATATAGCAAATCAACTATCGATAACTTTATTAGCAAAGTGGTCTATGCAAAAATAATATCATAAAGTTTTCTCCGGACAATAGTTTTGGTTTAACGTGTTTATCCTTCTTATCATATCACTTCATAAAATCAAGACATCAATCGCGGCCCATATTTATGCACTTATATATAGCAGCCAAAATTGAAACTTCAAAAAGTTTTCTCAACATTTGTCTTTCAATTCACCAACCATCATTTTGATGCTTCTTTATACGTCAATCAAAAATTTTCTGTGATTATAATTAAAAGGAGGAAACGTAAAAGATTAAAAAAAAAAAAAAAGGCATTAAACATGTGACAAATGAAAAATCCTTTAACATCGTAAACAATCAATCAAATCATATGAGTTGCATCGTTTTTAATCTTGATCGTTGCTTTAGGTTTATTAACAGTGAGATTATATTTATGTTAATTAGTACGCATTGATTAAAGTGATATTTACAAAAAAAAGTATACATAAAGTTAATAAAAAAATTTTAATTTAATAAAAATAAATATATTAAATATAAAAAATAAAATTTTCAAATTAAAATTTAAAAATATTTAACTCATACACACCAATTAATAAACTAATCAGTTTATGGAAGACAACGCATGCTGCTTCCCAATTTATTATGTTTATGGTGCTTTCCGGTTTATTATCTATGTGCATTTGATTCATTGCATACATCGAAAAAGGCATCCCCTGCATTTGAATGGTTTCTTTTCAAGTTGCAACTTACAAGGTACTGAATATCACCACTAAATATTTTATTTTTGACTAAATTATACAAACAAGAAATTTAGAGAAATAGTTTCAAAAATATTTACTTACCTCTTGAGGTTTGACAAAAAAGATGTTAAGTAGTTGACCTAAATTTAAATAAATCATTTAGATTTTGTTAAAATTTTATTGGTTGTAGATTGTTTAATAGTTAAGTTTATTTATTAGGTAAATATTCTTAACATGAATGAACTATTAGTGAATAACTTGGTGACCAAGCAATTGTCTCAATAAATATGAAGATAGATATAAACCTTTATAATTAAGAATGAAAAAGATATAAACACTATAGGATCTCGTTGTAGGGAAATGGTTTGTAACTTTCTTTATGCAAAAGTTACTAGTTATTTGTTAGTGGATTTATAATTTTATCTATGCAAATATTATAATTTATTTTTAAAGAGAATTTATAGTTTTATCCATACAAAAACTACACATAGTGATGATGTTTTTACCCTTCTAGAGTCATGAACATAGGTTAAAGGGACTAAACCATGTTAAAATTTGTATTTATTTTATTTCTTTCTTGTTGCCTGTTTGTTCTAGGCCATTGCAATATTCTCAATAAAATACACTCTTTTGAGGTTTATTTTATGGAATAAATTCTAAACAAAAGGGCAATTATACCTTTATTATTATTATTTATTTTTATTTAGTTTTACTCAATTTTTTTACTTACGAAAAATAGAAATTTAATTATTTTTAAAATTATCTTTAATCACTATAAAAATAAATTTTAATTAAATTATATTCTAATTCAAGTAAATGATAAATAATTTAAACTTATCTTTACTTCAATTATATATTAACTTAGAAATGAATTCATTAAATTATATTTATTTAAAATAAATTAATTGCCATTATTTAAAATATTTAAAACGTAAAAAAATCAATTAAAAAATAAAAAAGAGAAAAATAAAGGAGAAGAAAATTAAAAATATAACTATCATCCATGAGATTTTAATAAAAATAAACTTACCTCGATTAGTTTGAAAACTATATGTTATCTCTCTAGAAAAATAACTAATGTTAGGATTTCATTAAGCAAAGTAATATTTGTTCAAATTTCACTTAAAATATAAAATTGCCCTTTATTTATTTATTTACCTTATTTTCATATTTTTTTTTGTTTTAATTATTTTTTTATCACCAATTTTTTTAAATAGTTTTTCATTTCAAGGTTAATATGTAATTGATTTAAAAATAAGTTTAAAAAATTAACATGTACTTGTATAAAAATTGATTAAAAAAAAAAAGAAATAAAAAAAGAATATATGATTATCATCCACGAGATTTTATTTAAAACAAACATACTTGTATTAAATTAAAAAATACATTTTATCTCTCTAAAAAAGTAACTAATATTAGGATTTCATTATTAAGTTTTATGTTTCTTTAAATTTCACTTTAAATATTAAGGACCTTAACTTGTTTTGCTTATTTCTCTTATTTTTTTAATTTTTTTGGTTTTAATTAATTTCTTTGCAACTAAAATTTTTTTAAATACTTTTATTCATTTATTTCAAATAAAAAGCACAATACATTCGCTTCAAAGTTATTATATTAGATTAAGGATAAGTTTAAAATATTTAACAAGTATTTGCATTAGAATATAATTTAATTATAATTAAATAAAATTTTAGAACTAATACAAATTTCAGTATTTGTAGTTAAAAAATCTTAGATCAAGAGAATGGATGAAGAAAAAAAAACAAATAGAAGAATAAAAAATTAATAAATGATAAAATTTCTTTCTATTTAAAGTTTACTTAGTAAAGAAACCTTTGTAAAAATAGCCAAATATACTTGATGTGATGATCACTATAGATAAGATAATACCTAAGGCCGTTGATGGATGAAACATGTGCTAACCCCCAAACATGTGTATAGTAATTCTAATGGTTTAGAATTAGATAAATTGGATTGGGAAAAAGGCAGTTTATGGCTTCTATTGTGTGACAATAGTCACAAATTGATATTTTATTGTAATTTTCAAAAGCTAGAGGAAGTTGGTTCAATACATGACTAAGAATTTTGGTTGATGGATGTCCAAGTGTTCTATGTGAGAGATCAAAAGTATTTTTGCCATAGTTCATCTGCAATGCTCTTTATGAACTATATATAATCAGCTATAGTGCGACATTCTTATGCTTATATAGTTAATTTTTTCTTCAAAGACATAATGGATCAAGTTTTGCTTGTGTACATCTTGCTCAACTTTTCCCAAGGTTTTTGTGGTTGTAATAGGTAGAACTATTGTTTCTAACACTAAGGAAGTAATAGCATGCAAGATAAACTTATCTTGCTATTGCGATAATGAATAGGTTGCATTCAATAGTTATGTAGTTCTAGTAATGATTGAGGTTTTGGATGTGGAGTGGCCCTTATGATATATCAAGCAAGGTCATATCCTACAAGCAGAGAGTTAAATTGAAGCTAACAAGAGTGGTAGTTCATCAAGTTTAGCTTTATGGCAATTAAGCTACAAGAGTACTAGCATGTTAGTTATATAAGCTTTGAATTAATCTCGATTTTGATATAACTAAAACTTAAGTTTAATTAGCTTGTGTTTAAATATTTTCAAGTTAGTATTTTTTCATGAAATATTTTGTAAACAATTTGAAAAGTAATAGAATGTGTTTTTATTCCTTCAAGCACTGAAAAACGTGTTCTAAATACATAAATTTATATAAAACATTTTTTAGATAAGTTCTACATTTTTTAAAGTTATGAAAAACCTCTTAAAATTGGTTTGATATGAATATATCGATGCATTTCTTGGCAGTAGCTTAATTTTCATGAAACCCTTTTGCGCATCGATGCAAGTTGCTATTGTATTGATATAACAAGGAGAGTGTCGATACAAATGTATATTGTATCAATACAAAAAGAAATGTATCGATATAACCTCTTCCTATATCGATACATGGGTATTCGAAGGTCATATTTTGAATGTTTAATCGTAGAGTATCAATACATAAGGTAAATGTATCCACTTGGTTTAGGCTAGGCATGTAATGGCCAACAATTAGAGTCGCCACTGACCATTTAGGCTAGGCATGATCGAATGCTTATTGAAATCAATATTTTGAGTTACGAAACTTGAGACATTAGTATCATGGTCTATGTGGTCCAAAGATTCAATGGTTGGGTTCAGGAGTTGGTTACGCACAAGGAGGCACAAACCTCCCTACGACGCCAAAAATTGGTACACTTTTTAGCCATCTCCCAACTTGGTTTCGGTTTCCTCAGTTTTGACTTTTCATTATTTAATATAATTCCCCTTTTAATGCATGAATTTTGTATAAAATAAGAAACTCGAGTTTCAAAGAAAATTTGAATCTTATATGATTCTCGGAGCAGTGGAACATAGGGATTACGATTAAAAATGGCCTTTGAGTTTATTATTTTTTTAAAAATTAGATATTTCTTATCAAGCACTAGAAAGATATCGACACAAAACATTGATGTAACAACACAAGGGAAAATGTGTTAGTAAGATGAAAAAAAAATAATATTGCATAAAATAAATCACACAAAAGAGGGAAGAAGGGAAGGGATAATTAGGATGTATCTCGTTATTGTCATCAATTACCTTGAAATAATTGAGTTGATAATTTCAGAGACACGTTGGGACAAATTTACTAATCAAAGTGTAAAAAAACGAGTTTGAATATTGAAAAGTTTGAAGGAAATACGAAGAGGGAAAATTTAAATTTTTTTGACAATTTTAGAAAAATGAGATTAATAAATTTAAGTTAACAAATTTTGACTATTTCTTAGCAAATTTTGAAAAAGAATGAGGTTGAAGTATCCCCTCAAAAGATGGGGTTGGAGTATTTCTTAACTATTTCGACGCTGGCAGCGTATGCAAGGGAAATGGGGTGGCTAAGTTTGAAAAATCATTCTGGACTCATATGGAATCGTTAAATCACAAAAGATACCTTTTCAAAAAGGGAATTTCACAAACTTTTTATGAAAATTATTTGAAAAATCCAAAAAAAAATCATCTGGTGGGCTGAAACAACCCAAATAGAATGTGAATCGCTGATTCTAGGGCTTTCAGACAACAAAACTTCCAAAAATTATAACTCCTTCAATCGGAATGATTCAAGAGTAGACAAGATGCCGTTGGAAAGGTGATTTGATGTCCTTATAGTGCAAATGTTAGAAAATTAGTGAAAAATTCTTTATGATTCAAAAATAATTGTCATGAATACAGTGCAACTAGCATAAAACAAGAGGAATTTTCAATTTTCTTGGACTTTTTCAAACTAAATTCAAGCCATGGTCATCCGAATGTCTGTGGTAGAAAGCAATGAGTGACATGGGCTTCACGAGCTTATTTACACAATCTTGGATTAGTTTGGGATAATGAAGTAGCCCATTGACCATGCGACACAAGGACTCTAGGCAAAGATCAAGGCATAAACAAGTTTAGACATATTAAAAAAGAGATTTTATTTAAAAAAACCAGAATATCTAGCCTCTTTTAACCTTGAATCCCAAAATAGATCACATAATATTACCTTAAAATTAAATTGTCAATTTGTGAAAAATAATAGACCAAGATTAATCCCATTATTTGTGTTAATCTTAATTTAACTTGGGTGTGTTTTCAAAATATATATTCACATATATATTAACACATCAAACAAATATGATAAAAAGAAAATCAAATGAAAATATCATTAAGAGGTATTTAAACAAGCATTTCATAATGATAAAATATGGCTTCAGGCATAAAAATATCACCCACATCACACCACCGGCTTTAAATATTTGTTGACATTTTATGTTTGAAGGCAGGGTGAGGCTCAGTGGTTGGCTTTCTTTCCTATATTTGGGTGGCCTGGGTTTGAAACCTAGGCTATTCAATCCTTGTTTTTTTCTTTCTTTTTTTTTTCTTTTTTTCTTTCTTATTCTTTTTTCTCACTCCAAAACTAGAACACAGAAGAAAAAAAGTTTTAGAAACCAATGATCGAAGATCGCGTCGACCGCCATCGTCAGACATCATTCGTTGATGGTAGTTGGCTCTCAAACTTCACCTTTGGACTCTTTTCAACCTCCTTTTTCCAAATCTAAAGTCAGATTTTTCTAGATCTTTTTATATTTTTCTAAATCTACAAAAGAAGTTTAAACTTTTTACCTCAAATTTGACCGTCGTCCACCGTTAGATCATTCCCAAACGCTAGTAGGTTTTTCTCTTTCGTATGAGCTTCCTTTTCACAGTTCGGATTCTCAAAATAAGCACCAAAACCTCATTAAACTAAAAAACACCACCTTGAGTATTTGATTTTCTTATATGTTTTTTTTGAAAGCTTATGTTGTTTTTTTTAAATTTTGGAGAATTTATTTTGCTCTCCCCATTTCTTTAACTTTCTTCTTTAGTGATTATATAACCCCAAAAAGCTAAAATGGTTAGTGGTTTAGGAGCCAAATCCATGGTAAAAGCTGTTATGGCCTGTTCTGCAACCAAGCAAGGTGGTTGCCATGCTGAGCATGGCAGCCGCCAGTCTTTTCTTCTTTTTTTTTTATCTTTTCTTCTTTTTCTCTTTCTTTTGGATTTATTTTCGTGATTTCATAACATGAATTTAGCTTTAGCGTATAAGTCACCAATGACCTATTTCACAAAGGTGGCCTGTGTTTCATTTTTTTTTTTATTAATTTTTTTTTCATTTTTACTTGTTTCTATCATTTTATGAAAAAACCTTGGTCTCAGTGTGTGGGTCACAAGTGACCCATTTCATAAAGGTGGCTTGGATTTGAAACCCAGGTCACTCTTATTTTTTCATTTATTTTTTTTGTATTTTTCAAAATAAGCCTAAATTAAAATAAATTAAGGCTAATTAATCCGGATCCAATAAACCCAAATTAAAAGTGGCCTAATTATTCTAAATAACGAGCGTCTTAAAAATTACCCAGATAAAATTTGGTGTCTACAGCTACCCTTTTTTGGCTGTTGCTAAGTATCAGGAAGAAGGCAAAGACTGATAGACACTATTTTGTCTGAGGTGTGCTCGTGGCTGCCTCATGTTTCTGCAATGAAAAGACTAAATTTAATATAATGCTAGGATAAGATACAATTTTGGTGGCAATTCCAAGATTTTCTTGGCAAAAGGTAAAGTATGAATTTTTGGATTAAAAACCTAGACTATGATCTTAGGCTCGACCTATCCTTTGGTTTGACTTAAAATGACAAAGTGCCAATATGCCAAATCACTGCCAACAACACTGGACTTTTGACAGATTTTTTAACAAATTTTGGATAAAAGACCTAGGCTATGATCCTAGGCTCGACCTATCCCTAGGTTTGACTTAAAATGGCAAAATGCCAACATGTCAAATAATGACCAATAATGTTGGTCTTTTTGCAAAGATTTCTTGATAGAGTGTCTTGACCTATCCATGCATCCTCTTGAGCGAAAAGTCTTATAGATCAGTGGGAATACCATCAGTTATGGTCTTAATTCTTAACCCAACAGATGGGCTATCCTCTGATCTCTAGCCTTCTTAACTTGTTGTTTCTTGTACTGCATGTTTAATTTAAATCATAAGCCCTTCCTGTCGACTTGGTTAATGACATTGAAAGCTTTGGCCATTCCTTGTAGATTCTTACCAAGACTCTTTTCCAACTTGATAACTTTTGCCAACAATCAACTTTAGACCTATGTGGGTATTCGTGGAAAATTGAGGCTCAACTATTGCTAGGCCTTTTCCTAGAAATGAAGCATGGACAAACTCGAATAACTGAAAGGACGGCTCAAGTGTATCCTCATTTAGTTCTATATAGGTAGCATCAGTAAAAATAATAGTGATTGTCTCTTCTTCAGCTCTAACACTAACAACTTTGTTATTAATTATGAATTTTAGCTTTTGATGCAAAGATGAGGGTACTGCCCTAATTGAATGTATCCATAGCCTCCCAAGCAAGCAATTGTAGGATAGGGTGATGTCCATTACTTGAAAATCAATCTAGTAAGTGCATGGGCCTCTCTGAAGTAGAATAGCGATGTTTCCAATGACTCTATGACAAGTCCCATCAAGTGCTTACACCATCTATGAGAACTTTTGCTAAGATGCAACCTTTGCAGTGGCTAGTAATATGTAAGGCTTTGTAGCTACCCCTACCACCAAGAGGGATTGTGTCATCAGTGAACGAGATGTAGTTATCAACTGTGTTATTGTTCACTAGGAAATCAAATTTGCTAACTGAAATTTTGGATGGCACATAAGCCTCATTCAACACTTTTTAACAATGCATTTCAATGAACTTCTAAGTTAAGATGTAAGGATAGTATAGAGATCTTGGCCGATTATTTGCTCAACAATCGATGTTGTATTCACTATGCTTAACAAATTTCAAGAACTTAGTGGCCTTTTTTCTCATTTACTGCCTTTTTAATCTTCTTAGATTTTGAGTCCTTGGTCTTAACTTGAAGGGTTTTCATGTTTTTTTGATAAGTTTATATAAAACATATATTTATATAAAACATTTTTTAGATAAGTTTACATGTATCAAAATCATGAAAAACCTTTTAAAATTAATTTTCATATGAATGTATCAATACACTATGTGTATGTATCGATATTATGCTTGGCAGTAGCTTAACTTTCATTGAACCCTAGTGAGTATCGATATAAGTGGCTATTATATCAATACAAGAAGGAGTACATTGATATAAATGTCTATTGTATTGATACAACAAGATGTGTATTGATACAACCTCTTCCTGTATTGATATATGGCTATTCAACTATTATATTATGAACGTTGAATTATAGAGTCTCGAGACACATGGTAAATGTATCAATACAAACAAGTAAGAATGAATAGAATCACTTAAATCAAGTTCACAACAGCTATACTCCTTCACCAAACATTCCAACAGGCATGTTCATGATCAAGGCATAAATAAGCCCCTCCAACACCTCCAAAAAATAGAAGGACAAAAATGAAAAAGCTTAGAGCCATATTTTTTATTTATTCCATCTTTTTTAAAGTAGTTGACAATTCTATAGGATTAATTCTTTTTATCTTTGTATTATTCATTTTGTATCTTTAGATATGCATTATTTTTGAGGTAAAACTCTGGTAAACATCTAGCTTTTATAGATTCTATTTATTGACACAAAATCATAAAAAAAAGGGATTCCTACTTAGTCAATGAAAGTAGAGAAAGGTTCTATCTTAACCATAAAAGATAGAGGTTAGAGGATCTACCTTAGCCTAAAAAAAAGATAAAGAGTTGTAAAGGTTATACTTTAGCCTTGAGAGGTAAAATAATTCAAGGTAGTGAATTGAGAAATCTATGACAAGTGAGGCTGAGGTAAAAGACGTAGGTAATTAAGGTGAACCTCTCTAAATATTAAGTTTGCTCCTCATTTCCCTACTCTTTAATTGCTCATTATTTGTTCACTAACTACAACTTCATTTTGGTAATTTGAATCTCTCGATTTATACTTCAAAATTTTAATATGCAAAAAGTTTTTGAGAAATCAATTCACCCTTTGTTGGTTTCATTCACCACTAAAAGATCTAACATAATAGTTTCATATTTTTCATGTAATATTGCATTACTTAGAGTCCAAACAAAGCAACTAATTGTGACACTTTTTACATATGAAACTGAATATGTTGCAACAGCTACTTATATTTGCTATATAATTTAACTAAAGAAGTTATTGATAATGCTACATGTGTCTCAAAAAGAAGCTACTACTCTTTATTACTGGGAATCCTATTCTCAGTGAAGTCTAGCCTCATGCAAAAATAACATTTAGAAACTCATTAAATATCAACATATATGTAGTGGAAACAAGTGAACATAAAAAAGTTGTGGATTTTTTAGGAAAGGTTTTCCATGTGGTAAATAGATCTGAATTCAATTATAATTTGAATAATCATATGTTTAGAGATTACTTAACTCAAAGAGATAAAAATCTTGAGTTTTTATTTGAAAGCTCTTCTATAAGGGGTGAACACAACAATTATGATAGCAAATGGGCAACAGAATAGTGTATTCGAGTAAAAACTGCCCTTAAGGACGTAACATGTACCTCGTAGGGTCAAAATTGATCGATTAAGTGGCGACGTTCGTTCATTGTCACTTATGGCAGGTATACGTGAAGCCATCATTTAGAGAGCATGACAGCTTGTTTAGGTCAAATATAACTCTTCTAAAATGATATAAGGCATTTTAAGCGACGATGTGTACTTGTCATCACCTACTTATTATAAAAGATTAGCTGTAAGACATAATGACATACCTTAAAAATGATCATGAAATAAAATAACGAATGTGGGGGACAATTTTCGTCCATTATTGCTATCTAACCATGATGTATAAGAGTAAAGGTAAAAAATGTTTCCCCCAGTGATCTTATTTTTTGAGTTATTCTAGCAACACTCTGGTATGGTTGACATGATTTAGCTCATAAGGTTAGTTATATGGGTTTAAGTTGACAATTAAATTGGTATCCAAATCTCTTCTCTGACTGCTAAGGACAACTGAGGCATCTCGATCCTCGATTCATTGTGAGTTTGATAGAATGGGCTTGATGCAATGGATGTACTTTTTTATGCAAATGTAGAGGTGTACTTATGAGAGGCATAAGTAATTTACACCCCGGAAGGTTTTGCCATACCTATGTGGAGGGTTATTCATGAAGACGAATGGTTTGCTTACTCCTCATAATTGGGATACTAACCTTACCATGGAGTTTGGTGGGAATCTACTGCAAACGTAAGTGCATAGTGTGTGTCGGGAAACAATCAAACATTTTGTTTTACCCCTATATTGCCATACTTATTCAAATTGATATTTTTTAGGAATAAAGTTTGACAATTATAAGACAAAAACTATGAAAGGTAAAGGGTTAAAAGATAAAAATGAAAGGAGACTATAACTGAATAATGATGGAAATGGAAAAAACCAAAGATTAAGCAAGACATAGTCATAGGCCTAACTCTCTAACTAGGTCCTCAATTGAGTAGCCAAGCTATTGCCACATACACCTTTTATCTTCAGACAATCTAAAATGAGTGCACTACTTAAAAATATATGGTGGTTTGGTTAAGCCTTTGGGTTATCCCTTGATCGAGACTTGAATTAGTCGTAGTAATATAAAGGGAAGAGAAATCATTGAGTGAATTGCTTATCCATCTAGTCTTGGAAGGCTACTGTAAAGTGGCCATAAATTTAGAGTCGCCATCGATTATTTTGAGCTAGGTATGGTCGAATGCTTATTGAAAACAATATTTCAAGTTATGAAACTCGAAACATCAATTTCTAGGTTTACAAAGTCCAGCATGGATAAAGATTAGCACTCCCACGATGCCCAAAATCGATACCTGCTAACTATATCTCACTTTATTTTTGATTTAATAGGTTTCACTTTATGATTATTTGGATATAATCCCTGTTGATGCATGAATTTTTTGAAAACTATAGCTTTGAATTTTGAAAGAAAATTATATCACCAGTGTTCCCCGAAGATGTAGAGAACATAAGGATTTTTTATGAAAATAATTTTCAAGTTAAATTTTAAAATTTCATATATTCTATCACTGTAAAGATACCAAAGTAGAACATAGCCTTATAATTTTTTGAAAATAGATTTAAAATATGAATGCACAATGGTCCTTACAAAAGAAAAATGTGTTACCAGTATGGAAAAGAATATAATTATATCACATAAGAACAATCACACACAAGACATGAAAAAACAGAGGGATGACTGAACTATATCTCGTAATTATCTTTGATTATTGAAGAATAACCAGGATGACAACTTTCAGACTTGTTGGATTTGGTGGTAACGAGAGGGATCGAAAAAAATAGGTTTTGATTAAAATGACCTAGGATATTTGGAAGAAAAATTAGATTTTTGATTAGAAGCGAGGTTGGAATATCCCCTCGGAATGCAGGGTTGAAGTATCCCTTAAGGTGTAAACTTTAGACATGTTCAAAAGAAGGTTTTCATCGAGCCTTTTAAAGAAGTTTTAAGACAGAGAAAATTTAGATTTTAGGCAAATATCAGGGTTAGAGTATCCCTTCAAAAACGGGGTTGGAGTATCCCTTAAGGTGAAAAATTTGGACTTGTTAAAAAAGATTTTGATTAGTAGTCCTGATAATGTCTAAGAGAGAGAAAAACTATGTTTTGAATGGAAAGCAGGGTTAGAGTATCCTTTCAAAAAGTAGGGTTAAAGTATCCTTTAAAAATGAAAATTTTAATATTTATGGAGAAAAGGAATATTTTGGATAAAAGGTATTTTGAAAATAGACCGCGAAAATTCGGATGAAGTTATTTTTTTGTTTTAACCTTGATCAAGTCTAAGTGACTTGTGCCATATTACGTGACTTTACGGGGAGTCAATTAGGTATGTTTCGAGACATTTGAACGTCTCGATAAAAGTGGTTCGAGAAGTTAAGTTCATTTTAATTGCAAAAATAGGGGTCAACATAGCGTTCTCTCCCTACCTGAATTCGTTTTGGATAAATTTGGAGGTATTAGGAATCGGGTAGGGTACCATTGGAAACTCAATAAGGTTTAATATAAAAATATTTTAAAAATTCTAGAAAATTGCTTTCTAAGTGGATATAATTTTTAAAATTGGGCTTGTTCTGACACTGGTAGCCTGTGTAGGGTAAAGAGCATAATAGACTTTAGAAAATCATTTTGAACTTATTTGGTATCATTAGATCATAAATGATACCTTACCAGAAAGGGAATTTCATAAACTTTCTAGGAAAAATATACAAAAAAATTAGGAAAATCATTTGGTGGGCTGTAACAGCCTAAACAGATTATGATTCACTAGTTTAAGGGGTTATGGACAGCAAAGGTTTGAGCAATCATAACTCCCTCATTTAGAATGACTCGAGTGCCAATATACCGTAAAAAAAAAATTTCATGTCTCACAGCTTAGAGGTTTGTATTGATACTTCATGGGTTTATATCGATACTCTTGCTCGAGTATGATACATTTGGCCAAAAAATCATAATTTTAGCTACTATCAATGTCTATATCGATACAAACATGTTAAGTATCAATACCACTTTTTAGGTCTCAATACCAAACTTTCTTGTATCGATACTACATGTGAAATTTTAAATTTTTAGCGGTATAAGAACTCAGTACCAATATCTATACACTAATATGACTTGCACGTACCAGTGGCCCTTTGAATTACTTTTTTTAGTCAAACATAATGATCAATTGAACTTCTTCCAAAGATGCTCAAAATAATTGTCTCTGATGCCCTAGGTGATGGCCTCTAATTCTCTAGATTATCCCTGAACAAAGTGAGGTGTATACACTTTCCAAATTAAACCCTAGAGATTTGGTGTTTATTAGTATTAGTTTAATACTTGTTGAGCTATTGTATTACAAGGATTTTATAATTCGATTATTTGCCTTTCAAGGAACTCTCATGAAAAGAGCATCTATCTGAACTTGGTCTTGATAATCCTCAACCTAATTATATCAATTTCTTCAAGTCAAATTTTAGCAATGCCACTTTATTTGTGTTATTAAATTCATTCCCTTATGTCATTCAAAGACGCCCAAAATAGTGATCGTTAATCACAAGAAAACCTTAATAGATGCAGATGACATGTCCATTATCTTTGATATTGAAAAATTCATGGTTGAAATCATTATGTAATTTCTATAGTTTTGATCAAGTTGATTTTTTCAGGTTAGAATGAAAAGATGATCTTGTTCCATAAATCCTATAATTTAGATTAATTGTGATACCTCTCATGATTTCAATAGAACTATGTAAATGTGCTTCGAGCAACAAAATGCTGACTTTTATTCAACTGCATAAAGTTGAATCCTTGAATTAATAAATACTAATTTGTTATTTGGTGACTTCATAAAAATCAAACAATGTTTAGATTTCTAAAGCCAACATTAAAAAGAGAGTTCCTAGGGGTAAACAAAATATTGCCTTTAGAGATTTAAATTTTTAACAAGAAATAAGAAAAAATTGGCAACAATAAGGCTTAGATTGATGAGGCCTCGCCAACATACAAAAAGACTAATCTTTATGATATTCAAATTAAGTGTCCCCTTCAACTTGTCCAATGAAAGCTAAGTGAAGTAGTATTTAAGTTTGTTGCACTCTCCATTCGATCTTATGAAAGATAGGAAAAGTAGGATTTAAGTTATCCTCTTCATTCGATCTTGTGAAAAGTAAGTGAAATAAGAATTAAGTCTACTTCGTTCGATCTCGTGAAGTGTGGGTAGAGTTTTGAGTAAAATGTCTACTTTATTTGATCCCGTGAAGGGCAAGTAGAGTTTTGAGTAAGATATGCACTTCGTTTGATCCCTTGAAAGGTAGGCAAAATTTAAGTAAGATGGCACCTTCATTCTATTTCGTGAAAGATAGCTTAAGAAGGCTTTAAGTAAACTTCACTTGCATAAGAGCCAGTGAAGTAAAGTTACCTCTTCATTTGATTTCATGAAGGATAGATGAAGAAGTATTTAAAAAAGTTACCTCTTTATTTGATTACATGAAGGATTGGTGAAGAAGGATTTAAGAAAATGACCTTTTCATTCGATTCTGTGAAAAATAGATGAAGAAAGCTTTAAGTCAACCTCACTTGGTTGGGAACTCGTGAAGTAAAGTAGCCTCTTCATTTGATTTTGTGAAGGATAGATAAAAAAGGATTTAATAAAATTGCCTCTTCATTCGATTCCATGAAGGATAAGAGAAAAAGGCTTTAAATTAACTTCATTTATTTAGGAATGGCAAAATAAAGTTGCCTCTTCATTTGATTCTGTGAAAGATAAATGAAGAAAGATTTAAGAAAATGGCCTTTTCATTCGATTTCATAAAAGGTAGATAAGGAAGGATGTAAGGAAATGGCTTCTTTATGCGATCCCATGTAACGTAGGTAAAAAAGGCTAACCTCAATATTAGTACCAACTCCAATAGTAGCTAATGGCTTTATCCCTATTGAAGTTTGCACTAATAGATGATAGACTTGGCCTAAATAAAATTGGCATGAAGCCCAAGAGTAGCTAACGGCTTTGCCCCATGGAAATTGGCACCAAGCCTAAAAGTAGATAATAGCCTCAGCCAAATCAAAATTGGCACCAAGTCTAAAAGTAGCTAATTGCTTTATCCCTATCAAAATTGACACTAAACTCAACAGTAGCTGATGGCTCCATCCTTACAAAATTGGCATAAAAATTTTTGAAAGCGCAAAAGTAGCTGATGGTTTAGTCTTAGTGAAATTCTTATCAAGAATTTCAAACGCCCAAAAGTAACTGATGGCTCAGTCCCTATGAACTTAGCACTTAAATATAAAAATTGATGGATTGGTTACATAAATATATAAAAAAACTTTTTTCTATATAAGAACTTATTACGGCCCGAACAAAATCGTGTGTATTTAGTCTTTGCCCTATTCCTAATCATTAGCAATGGCCAAAGAGAAGTAGCTGTAGACACCTATTTTTGCTCAAGCCTCTTCTTTTGACAGTCTAGAGATATCTGAGACCAATAACTTAGTGGCCGCTGGGTGACTTTAGGTGGATTGAGCATTTTCAAGAACTATTCAATCATGACTAATTGGCCACACATGCATATCATAGAAAAAATGCAGTTTCAAGAGCAGATTTTGAATAAAAAGACGAATATAAAGAAAAAAATGGCTTTTAAATTTATTCTTTCAAAATTTTGAAAATTCATTTTTGCGAATGATATCATGATCAAATTTCTCATTTTTAAGAATTTTTTGTAAAAATTGAAAAGTTGACCGTTGTATATTTTTACCGATACTTGTGCAATATTTATATCGATACTTTGAAAGATAAAAAATATTCAAGGAAAAATTTATAGTAGCATTTTTTACCACAAGGTATCAAGTTGTCAATTTTGTGACTTAAATTTGAAATTTTTATAGTACTGCAAGTATCATACTCGTAAAAATTTTTAGGAACAATTTATTTCAAATTTCAACTTTTCATCTTTTATTATTTTATAAATTAATATTTTGATTAATGTGTTGAGTTTAATTATTTTTATAAAATTTAAACATATTTTTGGAATTTTTCCGTTTCCAAGATACATATATTTATACTTTGTATTAGTGGGATTTTTTTTAAGTTTAAAATTTTTAAAATTCATCAAATATATTTATTAAATTCATGTTATATTAGTTTTGAAACTCTAATTTATTTTTTGATTTTTTAATTTTTTTATATATCAATTTTTCTTTGTAAAGATTTTTTTGGTAAAATTTTATGAGTTTGAGATTTTTAATTAAGATTTTCTCGTTATTGTGATCTTATTTTTTTCATTTCTAAAATTTTGTTTAGTTTTATTAATTTTAATTTATTTTTTAAATTTTAATTTTAAATTTTTACAAGCTAGTTTCATGGAAACTAGTTTAGTTGGATTTCAATTTTGCCTAATTTAGTTTGGTTCTAACCATATCATTAATTGATTTTATCTTGTTTATCATAAGATGATGAGTCATATATGATGACTTGTACCAAGTGACAAAATTAATTTAATTCATACTTATTTTAATTAACTAATATCCATGAAAAATATAAATATAATAATAATTAAAAATAAAATAAATTTTTAGCCAAGGGGATTTTCCTACCCCTTGGCTGAACCTCCGCCTTATAAATAGGGGGATGATTTTTAATTTAAAAAGCGAATTGGCTTGGAAGAAAAAAAAACACTAAAAATACAAAGTTTTTTCAAGTTTTAAAGCTTTTTAAGGTATATTTTCTTCTAAAAGCTTTAGTTTTTATTGATTTCATTCATTTTTCTTCCTTTTAATGGGCCAAAATTATGCTTTAGGTCATGGATTTTAATATATGTTGAAAGACTAAGTTTAATGGCTATGAACTATTCTCTTTAATTTATTGATTATGATCTTAACAATAGTTTAATTTTTCACATGAAAATTTATTGTGTTGACATGATGTTGATTTTTGTGCTATGATGTTTAATTTGTTATATATATATGCTTATATGATGTTTAATTTTTATGCTATGTTATTTTCTTGGGTATTTTCTTGTTAATAGTTGGAATAACATTTTTTTTACATGTCTAGTTTTAATGATTTCTTACATGACGATGTTGATTTATGCTTGATAAAGCTAGGATATATTATTATTAAGTTGAAAATATTTTGTTCAGAAGGTTATTGGACGTTAGCCAAATTTAAAAGTATGTGTATATGATGATGTTTTTTTTTTAATTTTTGTGGCTATTTCTAAATATAAAAAGTTTAGGGACTAATTTGAAAAAAATGAAAAAATAATTTCTAGCCATCCCATGCTTGACCGAAGCCCTTATATACATTTAGGAATTTATTTTATGCATTTCTCATTTAGAATACATTTTTTTAATTTTTGGGTCTTCTTGTAATTTTAGAAAGTTTAGGAACTTTTTTGTAAGTATTAAAAAAATTTTCCAGGGCCAATACTACTTGGCGAAACCTTCCTTGTAATTTGTAGATATGTTTTTTTGTTTTTTGGTACATTTGAGTTTAATTTTGTGTTTTAATTATGCAGGGACCAATTTGCAAATTTAGAAAGGTTTAGGGACCATTAGGAAAACCTAGCATTTTTAGGTTAAAATGGTCATTTCTAATATTAATTTTTCATTTATGGCATTTTGATTATTTTTAGCACTCCTCCAGTTCTTTGGTGGGCGTATAATACTAAAAGAAACTTTTATATCCTTTCGGTTATCCCAAAAAGGTACAAAATGCAATTTTACAAAAGTTTAGGAGCTTAATTGTAATTCTAAAAAAGATTAGGGGCTTAAATGCATTTTAGGTCACTTTAATATCCAAATTACCCACTAAGGGTAACAATATCATTTCTTATCATTTTTAGGCCCTTTAGGGTTACTAGGATACCGTAGTGTCAAAGGTACACTTTAGGGGGCATTTTAATAATTTATCTTAGAACTATGTCCTCTATGATTGCCAGGATACTTCTATGTCAAAGATGCATAATAGGGATAGGTTCACCTTTTCATAATGATATCAAGTGCTTTAGGCTAATCGGGATACCTCTTTGCTGAAGGTAAACCTTAGAGACATTTTAGTAATTTATGATTAGAATTAAGTCCTATGTGATTACTGGGATGCTTTTAAGTCAAAGATGCATAGTAGGAATAGGTTATTGGGATACTTTCATGTTGAAGGTATACCTTAGGGACATTTTAGTAAATGACCTTAAATTTTAGTCTTTTAGGGTTATCGAGATACATTTGTGTCAGAGATACTTTAAGGGATGTTTTGTTCTTATTGACCATGTTTTGGTCCTTTAAGTCTTGTTTTGTATGTAGGGTCAAACCGGGTCTTAGGACAAATTTTCATTATTATGTGTAAAATAAAAAATTTTAAAATTTAGGCAATATCTCTGAGTTAATGTAGTGGAATTTCTCTCAGCATAAAGAAGAGGTAATGAGATATCCTTTTAAAAACAAGAAAATCAAAATTTTTTTGTGAATTTTGAAAAATAAAACCTTTGTATTCCTCCGACTCTCTAGTAAGGTGCAAAAGATATTTTGATTTTTGAAACCTTTCATATTCCACTAGCTCTTTAGTGGGGTGTGAAAGAAAATGATAAAACCTTTCATATTCCACTAGTCCTCAGGTGGAATACGAAAAATATTTTGATTTCCATAAACATTAAAACCCTTATTTTCTTACCCAGAATAATAAATTTGTTTCATAAAATTTTATTTTGAAATATAGGAATTGTACTTAAATATCTAATTTTGAAACCGAATAAATATCAAAATTAATTAACATATGATTAATAAGGCACCGATTGTCGAGCATCATGAGAGAGAACAATCTTTACTCGTGATTATAATCAACTCTTGGACATTTTCACGTAATCTCTAGTATTCATGTAGACCTCAGAGTTTGTTTTCATGGATTTCATAACCCTTAAAATATACTCTGATAGGTGACTAATCTCACATAGCCAAAATATTTTGGTAGTGACTCTAAGAAAAGTAAATAGTCATTTCATAGTGACTGTTTAAGGTTAAATCAAGTGAGCAATTTACCTTGACAACCTTATCCCCAAAAATAAGAAAATATTAATAATAATATGTTCCTTAGGAATAGAAAAGTATTAAATTGTGATATATCAATAAATATAGGAATAAGAACCTTTTAAGTTGGGCTAGTTAGGATTCGAGTCTCAACCACATTGCTACAGTGATCAACCAAGATTCGAAGGCCAAAAGCAAAGGCAATTTTGAATTTTCTCAATGTACTATAGGCATAGCCCTGAGTACTATGCTCAGTTGGCTAAAATGCATGATCTAAGGAATGGAACAGAGCTGTTGGTGAAGTCTACAGATGAAGAATAGCCAACTTTACCTTTGAACAAACTATTTAATCCATGAAAATGTCCCATTTTCAAGCTATTTTGGGCCTTAAAATTTGTTAAAACCTAATCAGAAGTCTAAAATTAAGGCGTGCTATGAATTTTGATAACTTTTTATGCCAATAACATGTTTAAATTGGATTTTTAGATTAATGGTGTAAGCATAAATTAGGCCAAAATGTCTTAATGTATCGATAAATTGCAAATTATATCTATACATCTTCGCAAAAAAATCCAAAAAGTATCAATGTAATGAATACTCATCGATACTTTCCTAGAAGGTATCTATACAATTACTTATTTATCGATACATCTTGTTAAATAATCAAATTTTAGCCACTACCAAGCCTTGTATCGATACATTTGGCCAATGTGTCAATATGTGAAGCAAATGTATTGATACAAGCCCCATTTGTATCAATACACTTGTGAAATTTTGAATTTTGATGATGTGGAGGCTTGTATTGATACATCTAGGTCTTGTGTTGATACAATCATGCAAAAATGTGAATTTTTCATAACAATAGCCCTTCAAACACCTCGCCTTAGCTGGGAATGATGGATGACTAACATGTGCTTGTCCGTATAGCCTCGGTAACACCTCAAATAGTGAACTTTGATGCCTCTTTTCTATATTTTTCTTTAATACGACCCCTAGGCATTCATACCTTCCTAATAAAATATTTCACCTACTATTATATCGCCTAATTATGCCTGGTGACATAACACCCAATAGTCATCCCTATTTTTTATTTTATTTCTTTAATTGTATTATCTTTCAGTTAAGTCCCAAGATGCCAGAAATTGGCCCAAACAAAATGGGGTGTCTACAGCTGCCCTTCTTTGGCTATTGTTAAGTATCAAGAGCAAGGCAAAGATCGATAGACTTCTGAGGTATGCTTGACATTGCCTTGTATTCCTATAAAGAAATGACCATAATTAATATGACGTCGGGATAAAAACAATATGTTGGCGACAATTCTAATTTTTGCAAAAGGAAAATTTTTAATTCCTAGATGAAAAACCTAGACTGCGATCCTAGGCTCGACCACCTATCCCTATGTTTAACTTAAAAAGGATAGAATGCCAACAAGTCGAGTCACGGCCAGCAATATTGGACCTTAAAAACATTTCTCGATAACACTTTTTAGATAAAGGATCTAGACTATGATCCTAGGCTTGACCTATCCCTAGGTTAAACTTAAAAATGACAAATACCAACGAGTCAAGTCACGACTGAAAATAATGGACTTTGAAAGGATTTCTTGACAAAGGTTTTTGATGAAAGACCCAAACTACGATCCTAGGTTCGACTTAAAAATGACAAAATGTCAATGAGCTGAGTCACGATTGACAACATTGGACTTTGAAAGGACTTTTTAATGAAGGTTTTCAGATGAAAAACCTAGACTATGATCCTAGGCTCAACCTATCCCTGGGTGTCAACGTTCCACATGCCTGGCCTTTACAAACTTTGGACTATCTGAAGGGCCAAAGCCCACTCGACTTAAAAATGATGTGTATGACATGAAGGAGTGAAAAAATGTTGGACGAATTGCTCTTCCGACTAGTCTTGGATGGCCACCGCGAAGTGGCCATAAAACTTGGAGTCACCACTGATCATTTTAAGTTAGGCATGACTGGATGCCTATTGAAAATAATACCAGAGATTCATTGTTTTGGGTTTGAGAGTTGGTTATGTGTAGGGAAGGATTAGTACCACCACGACGCCCAAAAATCGATACCATCTAACTATATCTTACTTGAATCTCGGTTTCCTCAGTTCCATTTTTATCATTATTTAAATATAATTCCCTCTAATGCAAGAAATTTTGTAAAAATACGAGTTTGGGTTTTAATGAAAATTTATCACCTATGAGCCTCAAAGAGGGGAGACATAAGGGTTTTTGATGAAAATAAACTTCGAATGGGTTTTAAAAAAAATCAAAGATTTCATGTCTGGCATTAGAGAGATACCGACACAAGATATCGATTTGTGATTTTGAAAATAATCTTTAAAGCATGAATGCTCGAGGTCCCTACAAAAGGAAATGTATTAGTAAAATGGAAAAAAACAATAAATAAATCCACACAAAATACATGAAAATGTGGGATGATTGAAATGTCTCTCGTAATTATCTTCGATTATTAATGAATAACCAAGATGACAATGTTGAAACTTAGTCAGATTCAATGCAAATTTAAGGAGAAAAAAGGTTTCGATGACTTGAAGATGTCCCAAGGAAAAAAGTTTGGATTTTAGAAAGAATGTGGAGAGCGGGGTTGGAGTATCCCCTTAGAAGAGTAAGGTTGGAGTTATCCCCAAAAGTGAAAAATTGATGTCATTTTGAGGTAAAAGTAGGGTTGGAGTATCCCCTCAGAGAAGTGGGGTTGGAGTATTCCCGAAAATAAAAATTTGATGTCATTTGGAGGTAAAAGCGGGGTTAAAGTATCCCTTGAGAGTAGTGGGATTGGAGTATCCTCGAAAATGAAAATTTGATGTCATTTTAAGGTAAAAGTGGGGTTAGGGTATCCCCTCAGAGAAGTGGGGTTGAAGTATCCTCGAAAATAAAAATCTTCAACGTTAAGAGGAGTGGGTCATATTCTTGAAAATAGGGAATCTTTAAAATTCAAGAGCCGAAGGTTTGGCTAAAATGTTCCTCTTTTTGTTTAGCCATAGTCCGATTTAAAAGGTTAAGGTTATAAGAATGAGCCGAGTCAAATACCTCAATAAAAACATTTCAGAAATCAGGTTAGAAACAGAGGACAACATCGTGCCGTTTCTCTTTCAGAATTTATTTCCAGCTTATCCAGAGGTCTGAGGGGTAAACAAGGTACTGTCAGAAAGGTAACTCGATGAGGACTAATATAAAAATAATCTAAAAATCCTAGAAAATCACCTTCTAGGTGGAATTAATTTTTGAATTTCAACCTGTCTCGACAATGGTAGCATGTACGAGGTAATGATATGATGGACTTTGAAAAATTCATTTTGGATTCATTCGAAATTGTTAAAATGCAAATAATACCTTTTCGAAAAGGGAATTTCATGAACTACATGGGAAAAATATTTTGCCAAGTCGAAACAGCCCAAACGGTAAACTACTCGCTGGATCTAAGGGTTCCAAGTAGCGAAGATTTGAAAAATCATAACTATTTTATCCAAGATGATCTAAAGGTAAATGAGACATCGTTGGAAAGGTAATTCGAAACCCTTCAAGGGAAAAATACGAACACATTCTGGATAAATCATTTTTTATTTTTTAGCAATTTTTCAAGACCAGGCCACTGTGCTGCTAGAATAAAATAGGGGAGATGTTTGATATTTTGGTTTTTCTTTGGGTTAAGCTCAGGCCATGGATGTTTAAACATCAGTAACCAAGATGAGAGATTGCAATGGGTGTCATAAGTTCATTCCATAATCCCAGAGTAGTTTGGGATGATAGAACAACCTATTGACCATGCCACTATGAGGGTGGTTAGCTCAGGACCAAGGGTTCACATTTTCCAACTAAAAGACTTCATTTCACTTTTGAAAAAACCAGTACTCTTATACTCATTCTTCCATGAATCCAAAACCGAATATTTGCTTTGCCCTCTAGGTTGGAAAAACTAGATTCATAAAAATCTTCAGCCCATGTTATTCTCCATGTATGGGAGATAGCATGTGTTTATCTTGGGGATATTTTTGAAATCGAGTTTTCTAGCACTCAAGCATACATCTTAACATAAGCAAAGTACCACAAAATGATGAAGAATATGGAGGACATATATGCACGAGCAAAGATGACATTTTTCATAAAAAAAATGATAAAAAAATGCATGGAGATGATGGATAGATGCATGAACATACTTAGGATGAACATGTTTAAAAGAGTTTGCTAAAGACATGAAATGCATAAGCATTTTTATTTCATGGACTCTATCAAGCTTCTAGGAAATGCATAAGCATACTTATGTCATGTTAAGATACATATTTTGAGCATGAGATGGAGACATGAATATAGAAGGAACAATGTAAGAAGTACATGGACAGAGGTTGTTATGATGATGAAAATGCAAAAGAGCATGATTAGTTAACCAAACAGCATGGAGGCACTATGAAAAATATCAAGATCTTAAACTACCATAACCAAAGCCATAAAAAATGCGTAAGAGTCCTACGGTGGTCATAAAAGCATAAAAAGGGTTTACTAAGATGATCTTAATGACAAAACAGAAACTAAAAAGATCAAGGTAGAAGGGATATACCAAAAAAAAACTTGAACTTCCCTTTTTCTCGAAGTAGTGATTATAGGCTTAATTTCTTCCTTCTCCTTGCTATTATTTAGCAAGAAAAGGATGAAAGGAAGTAGCTTTTTTTGGTATGGTTAATGGTAAGGCATTTTAAGGATCAAAATGTGTGGAAAGTTGGGTTCATGAAGGTTTTCCACTGCTGGTTTAGGGTAGCTATGGGAATAGAGGTTGGTTATAAGTGAAAGATAATGGAATAATGCTTTTGGTGAGTTTTTGGAGTTAAAATTGCTGGAGAATTTTTAGGAATGGATGTAGAGTTTTCTGAGATTGCTGAAAGTCTTTTTTTTTTTTGGCTCCTCCCCTCTTTTTTTCAGATCGCTGGTTCTCTTTTTTTTTTTGGCTGATCATTGCTCTTTTTAAGAAACAATGCAAGGGTACTTTTGATTTTTCTCTTTTACCCCAGGGGACATCTCCAGCTACCATGCTCAACTGACTCCTTTTTTATTGGTTCTGCAATGCTGAGCAAGGAGGCAGAAAGGCTACAGAAGCCTTCTAGCAGAGATATGCCTGCCACCCTTTTACAACCATATATCTTGTGAAAGTGACCTTTTTCAATGGTTGTTTAGGCTCTAAAATTTGTTTAAAATCAGTTAATGAGCCTATAGTTAAGGTTTACAATGTTATATGATAGTTCCTTGGTGCAAAAACATGTTTAAATCTGGTTTTCAAAGGCTAAAAAATGGCTCGAACTAGGCAAAAATGCCTTGGTGTATCGATACAGAACATGTTGTACTGATACACTAGGTACATTTTACTCCTGAGTATTGATACAATTAGTTGTGTATCAATACTAAGAGCAAAAAATGTTTCCAGACTCGAGACTTAGAGGCTAGTATCGATACTTCATGGATCTGTATTGATAATCATGCTTATGTATCGATACATTTTGCCAAAAATCACAACTTTAGCTACTGCCAAGGTGTATATCGATACAAACATGCCAGGTATCTTAGGTATCGATACCAAACCCTCTTGTATTAATACTATATGTGAAAATTCAAGTTTTTTGCACCGTAAAGGCCTCGTTTCAATACTTGCACCCTAGTATAACTTGTACGAACTTGTGGCTTCTTGATTTATCGTAACTTGGTCACAATCAATGGGAAATTGATTTGTGTATGCCTTGTTTTTTACATTTTCTTTAATACGGCCAATCGGCATTTTAGAACTTCCCAAAAAAACTTTTTAGCCAGGCGATGATCGTACCCTAGCTTTATTTCTATTTTGGATTTCATCATTCTTTGATTATGCCTTAGGTTGCCAGAGATTGGCTCGGACAAAATAAGGTGTCTACACCAGGCTCGAATTAAAAATGGCAAAATGCTAACAATCACGGATGACAATATTGGACTTTGAAAGGATTTCTTAACAAAGGTTATTGGTAGAGATTCTTGACTGAGGTTCTTGACAAAGGTTCTTGACAATGCTTCTTGGTGACAAAGCACTCGGCAGTCGTCTCCATTTTTATCTTTATTTCTTTAGTTATATTACCTTTCAATTAAGTCTCAAGATGCTAGAAATTAGCCTGAACAAATTGGGTTGTCTATAATGTGCATTCAAATTATTAAGTTTTTTGGAGAGTGCAGCTATTTGTGCAGCCAAAGCATTGATTACATTCCTTTGTACATTTTCCTCATATGACCAATGATAATTATAAAGTACCATCTATTTAAGCTACCTCAAAATAAAAAAGTAAAATAACTAAGAAAAAGAAAGATTGAGTTAAGACTAAGATTCCTTGGTATTTATATTAACAAAAATAGTAAAACAATTCCCTAGCAATGACGCTAAAAACTTGTTGTCAGATTTAACCACGCAAGTGCACATATCGCAACGAGTAATATAGTGATAAATCAGTATCACAAGAAACTGATACCTACATTGTTAAGTACTATAATTATAACAATTTAATTTTATTCAAATAAAATGATTAAAAGCTATAGATTAAAAATGATAAATTAGAAACTAAATAAAAGAAACTAATAATCAAACAAACAATAAATTAAAAAAAAAAAAACCTAGGGTTACAATCTCTTTCAATACTTCATTTGAATAAGAGCCTGCTATCTTAACTTGATTAATGAGTTTGTTAACCAAAGGTTAATTTATTTATAATCATCTTTTAATGGTCTTATAAAAATCTCTCTCTTAAACCAAATCATCCTTATGTGAATTAAATTAAAGAAACTCATAAAACTTAGACTTTAATTTGGTACACAAGAAATGCTCGTATATTCCTATCTAACATGTAAATTAATTTATCATAATAAATTAATATAAAACATAAGTCATTCAATCCAGGTCTAAACACAAAATTTCTTTTTCCAAGTTCATTAGGGTAACTAAGTCAATCTAATTTGTGATCAAGCAATTAGAAACATTAAGAACAAAATTGAATAAACAACCTACATATCATTAAAAAAAAAAAGAAAGATAATAAAATAATCTAAACTATATGTTGACTTCCATTATAATCCTAGAAAAATAAATTCAGCTCATGATAAATATAGAAAGTATAAAAGTAATGAGTTTCACCAATTTAAATATTAGAAGAAAGACAAAAATACAAAAATGAAAAGAAAAACTAGGATTGGCCAAGTCTTCATCTTCAAGCCTTTCCAAAATCTATCTAATCTTCTTTGAACATTACAATGGTTGCTCTCCTCTTTAAAAACTAGGTTAAAAAATAAAGTCTAAAGTCTCCTAGTCTACAACGCTAAAAGTCTTATTTATAAATTGCTAAAAGGTCTAGAAGAAGAAACTTAATGTGCAAAGTAACATAAGCAATCTAGTTAAGAAAGTTTATAGGTTGGGTCCATTTTGCTTCTTTATTGGGTTATCATATGTTGGAAACTTTTTTGGGTTTTAAGCCTACGAAAACAAGAAAATACTAAATTACTATATAATTTAACTAATTTAAAAATAACTAAAAATTAATAAAATGTAAATAAAAATCTATAAAACTTAGATACATTTAATGCAAATAATGAGAGCAAATAACTTTACTTTATAGAGTTATCATTTAGCTTTCTAATGACATAAATTTTGCATTTTTCAAGTTTTTTTAGGTATAAAATGAACTAGGTTTTCTCTACATATTTAGTAGCCGGTGTCTCATTTCATGTTAAGGCATTCGAATGCCTTAGCTAGTTTCTCGAGTCCAAAGATGGAAAAGAGAAAAAAAATCATTTTCTTTTCACCCGTTGGTTGGTTTGCTTGAAAAATGAGAAAAAAAATGATAAACAAAATAATTTATACCATTATACCCATTGTAAGTTAAATTGAGAAAGTAAGATTGACAATGATGGATAATCTTATAAACACATACACTTGGCTGACGATAATTTTATTTTTTTTAATTTTTTTCTAATTTAGAGTGATTTATTTTTGTTAATAAATATGAAAAATGATAATATTTCATATTTTCTTTCCTCTTATTTCTTTCTCACCAACTACACCAAAAATTCATTTTTTTTTTCCATTTTCCACTTTTTTCTATCCATCACTTCACTCTTCCTTTTTGCCAACCACACCCTAGTTCATGGAGATATCGGGAGTAGGCAGTGTGCTCTCTCAAAATACGTTGTACATTTTCTTCCAATTTTATAAAGAAATAAGGGCGGGAAGGATTATTGTAGTATTTTTATCAATTTTTCTATTCAACTTTTGTCAAAATTTTTTATCCAAATCAAACACAAAAAATTAAAAAAAAAATTCAAAATTTTCTTTTCCCTCAAACTTTGCACGTACAGAACGAAACTTACGAAAATCTTATGACAAAAACCAACTGAATGACTGATCATTTCTTTTGGGAAAAAAAATAAATTTGCTTCCAAAATCTCAGGACGGTCTTATTCGGAGCACGCATATTTATTGAATAAACTACACCGTCCATTAAATTAGTCAAAATTTTACTTCAATTACCATTATTATAAATTTATTTTATTTTTAGTCAATACCTTACGTTTCTTAAAATTAGACAATTTATGTTTAACCTTCGTTAAAATCCAACTAAAGGCATATTACTTTTAACTATAATGTTAATATAATTTATTTCGAAAATGCTACGAACACTTCTTAAGAGAGAAATTACTGTATTTAAAGTTTTTAAGACTTTGTTTTTTGATAAATCAAGGAGTTTTATTTCATAAAGACAACATAACAAAAGTCTGGAGTTCAAAGTCCACAATTTGGAAACTCTCTAAAATCGACCTAAACCCTACAACCCCCCATAATAGATACCAGAGAAGAAATACAACCAAATATTAAGATATCTACGATCATAAAACAGACACATAAAGATGATACCCTCCTTAACAAACCATACGTGAGGCATAGAACCATATATAAAAAATAAATAATCACCACCAAGCCATAAAAGTTCTCAAAACGGTCTAGCCCTGCTTTAGTAAGAGGGTGCACCCTGCCATTGGCTCCCCTAACAATCATCTCCCATTTGATGATGCCAATACGATCCACTAGGCAGTCAATTTCATCGAAAATTTTCCATAATTTCCAAGGACACTCCTTTGTTATTTTGACACCATGATAAGGCAATAGGGGAATTCGATTCTATGATTAAGTTTCGTCACATTGACCTCACAATTACCAAGGGGATAAGTGAAAATAGCCATAACATTGCCCTTTGAATTTGGCAAAACACCATCGCAAACTGCTTTCCTCAGATTACCTCTAACAGAACCATCATAAAACAGACACATAAAGATGATACCCACAAAAGAGAAGGACGCAACTGTAGAAATTCCCACGAAATTCCCAAGAAATCTTCCACCACAACATAAATTCCCACAAAAAATTAAAAATCTAGTGGCAACTGTAGAAAAAATGATTTCCATCTTCAATTCCCGAATTACACCATGGGCACAATTCTTAAAAAGCTTGAAGCGGCATGCTTCTGTTAACCAACAAAGACTTCATGGGATCTATTACGAGGCAACATCCATAAAATGCCCTCGAGCTTTAGAGGTATTTTGCTTTTCCAAAACACATTCCACTAAATCAAAGTCAGGACTTCCACCTATTGAACAAGCAAAAATGACAATTTTTTTTGCTGGAAATAATCTAAATCTGTCAAACTCCAAGATAATCCTATCCTTCTTCCCATCACTCAAGGAGATCCCTTTCGAACATCTCTTCAAATCAGAGATCCAAGCTTTTTCTCTGTCAAGCGACGGTCTTGAGAATAAAACATCCTAGTCTTGAAAGATGAATTGATTATCCATAGCATATTCTACGACTTCAGCATTTTTATTGATCGCTAAGCGAAAGAGTCTTGAGAGCAAAACTTTGAATGGTTTATCAACCGCCCAACTATCAATCCACAAGAGAATATCTTTTCCATTTTCAACCCACCAGCTACAACTGGCTCGCCCTACAAACTTTTAATAACTTCCTCCTTTCCTGTTTTTATAATCAATCTCCATATCACTCTCCATACTTTGCAACAATAATCTTAGTCCACAACAAGTTTTTCTCTTTAATCAAGTCCTCCATGGAATATGGGGATACCAAGAAATCCACCTTAGCCAAAGACAGCTCTTGAATGGGAGATTAATGTTGATTTGTTCATCTTAGCTTTCAACAACAAACTGCTTAACAAAAAAATTGAGAACCATCCCTCTAATCAATTTCGGCTCTGATGCCGAATTCCATTTTTCTCCAAACCCACTATATTACGTTTTTTTAGCAAGAATATTTGATTGACATTGAAAAAATTAACAGCGCATTATTCCAAGTTATTTTAGTATTCCGGCATTTGGTTCGCCAAATCTGTATTCGGCAGAATGAAGCATTCTAGGCTTATTCCGTGAAATCCTGAAATAGCTACGCAACGCTCCACCCTCTGAACAGCTATTCCGAGCGTGCATAGAATAGCATTTTTTTTCCTTGAAAGTACACCTTATCAAAAAAATAAAGCAATAAATTCAAATCAAAACATATGAAAAATCCAGAATACATCATCAAAAGGTTCTTAATGAAAAAGAGAAAAAAATAAGAGGTGAGAGAAAACTTTCTCTCTCTAAGGGTTTCGAGTTAGGGTGGTTGTGGGGGCTTTGGGACTCAAAATCTAGAGAAGAAGAAGATCAGACAAAGGGAAATAAAATATTAATAAACTGAAGCATTTGGGGAAGCGAAAGGTGGCCAAAACAAAGGTGGAAGGCGCTGGTTATGTTTGTAGATCTACTGTATTTCGATGGGTTTTAGGAAAAAATAGATAGAAAAATGAAAAGAGCGAATTAAGAGGAATATTTGGACGAAATTTGACGATTTTTTGGGTAAAGAGATAGCGAGCAACGGTGGTGGGCAGTGGTGCCTGCGGCTGCAGTGACCCTTCGCTGGAATCTGAAAATATTTTAACGGGTTATAAGGTTGAAGATGAAGTTAAGAGAGAATCACATGGAGAGAGAGAAGATAAGAGAGAGAAACAAAAAGGAAAAAAAAGGTCAGAGAGCGAAAAGTTGTCGCATGTGTAGATGAGAAATCAATAATAGAAATATTATATTATATTTTTAAATATTATTTTAGTACTATATAATGTTATCAAGTATAAAATATTATTATATTATTATTTATAAATTGTAATATACTAAATTAGTATAAATATTTTTTTAATATAATAAATATAATTTAATATAAATAGTAAAATTTTATAAAAATAAATTTTAATATAATAAATTTTAGAATTTTAGAATTTTATATTTTATAATAAATAAAATAAATTTAATTTTTATAATTAAAATATTATAATTTTATTTAAGAGTAAAATTAATTTTAATCCATTCTTTTTAATTAACTAAACTATATAATAATTATTTTTTTATTCTATTCATATGACATAATTATTTCATTTTTTTTCTATTACATTCTAACAAGAGGCGTGAACATTACCAACTATAATGTCAAAGCTCCACCCCATCCACACTACATTTTTAAATATCAGCTCTTTCTCACAAAGACAGCTGGCACAATCCCACACCACAATAAGCCCACCCAAGTTACGTTTCAATGTAGCATACGGTTATTTATAGGAAACGCTCCTTAAGAAGTGATTTCCGGAAGCTCTCCATGTAACCTGTTATATCATTATATATATATATATATTATTATATAATAATATATAAAATTATTATAATTATATAAATATATTATAAGTTATATAAATTATTATAATTAAAAAAATTTTAAAATTAATAATAAATATTATAGTTACATAAATTATATTATTATTGCATAAATTATTATGATTTTTAATATAACTTAATATTATAAATTTTTGTTATAATTATACATATATATTATTTACGTACATAAATTATGATAAAAGATAATAAAAGTTGTAATACATAAATTTATTATATTTACATAAAAATTTTATAAGTTAAAAAAATTTATTACAATTAGGTAATAAAAAATAGTAGTACATGAAACATTATAATTTTATAAATTATATTATCTATTACACATATATATTATCATAGATAATGTGAACAAGTATTACATATATTTTTATAATTACAAATATACATTATTACTTATAGAAATTATGATAAAAGATAATAAAAATTGTAATACATAAATTTATTACATTTATATAAAAATTTTATAAGTTACATAAATATATTATCAACAAGTAATAAGAATTACTATTATAACAAATATGATAGTTAAATAAATTATATTATCTTTAAAATATGATTATTACCATATGTAATATAATATACGTATTAAATATTTTTATGTAATTTGTGCTATATGTAATGTATTTATGTAAAGAATTTTTGAAGGTAATATATATATATGTAATTTGTTACATACAAATATTACCTAATTTACTTATAAATATTACAGATTTACATAAAAGTATTATCAAATCCATAATAAATGTGTGTAAAATATTTCTTTAAGAAAAATAACTATAAATTTCTAAAAGTTATTTTTTATCATTTATTAAATATATTATAAGTGTGAGAAATTAATTTTTGTAGTAATTTTTTAAGTAAAAAAAGTTTTCATATTTTTTTAGTTTAATAATTTATTTGGGTGTATTAGTAATAATATATTATATTAAGAAAAAAGTAAATTTTTGATTAAATTTATAATTTTTATTAGTTAGTAAAATTACAACTAAATATTACAAAAATTGCATATAAATATTACAATTTACATAATATTTATATGTAATTTGTGTTATATGTAATGTATTTGTGTAAAGAATCTTTAAAGGTGATATATGTATGTAATTTGTTGCACACAAATATTACTGAATTTACATACAGACATTATAGATTTATATAAAAATATTACCAAATCTATAATATATGTATGTAAAATATTTCTTTAAGAAAATTAACTATAATTTTCTAGACATTATTTTTTATTCTCTATTATATATTTTATGTGTGAGAAATTAATTTTTGTGGTAATTTTTAAAGTGAAAAAAGTTTTCATATTTTTTTAGTTTAATAATTTATTTGGGTATATTAGTAATAATTATATTATATTAAGA
>JBBYHL010061160.1:0-38703 GCA_038381835.1 Adansonia madagascariensis | reverse complement strand
CGTAAATGCACATCATCGGCATAAAAGCATCCCAATGACTACCTAGGACTCGATTATAATTTCTAATGAAATTACCATAATGCCCTTGAGATGTACCTTTGACGTTCCCGAAAACCTTAAAGAACATGTAAAGACATACAATGATGAATTTTACTCTAAATGGCTAATTTAGATGACAAAAATGATCTAAAGTACAAAAATTGCTAATGGGTTCCTAAATTTTTCAAGATTAAATATTAGTCCTAAATTGACTAAAAACGCTAAAAATATTTTTTTGACCCAAAATACCCTACATCGGTGACTTAGATTTTAAAGTAACCTAAAATGCAAAAATGCCATTAAGTCCCTAAATTTTTAAAAATTATATTTAGTATCCTACTGCAGAACCAAAAGGATATGAAAGGTTTTAATATTTTTAGCACCCCACTAAAGGACCAATGAAATGCTAAAAATATTTAATATAATCTAAATGGATGATTTCGTCCTAGAGATGACCATTTTGACCTAAAAATGCTAGATTTCCCTAATGATCCCTAAACTTTCCTAAAATTACAAATTAGTCCTACAGATTAAAACATAAAATCAAGCATCAAATAAATCAAAATAATCATAAAAAAATCACATAGGAAATTATAAGCAAGATTTGGTCACCCTCTTTTACCCCTAGAATAAATTTTTAATATTTACACAAAAGTCTCTAAACTTCTTAAAATTATAAAAAGACCCCAAAAATAAAAAATATATTTTAACCTGATAAATGCATAAAATACACTCCTAAGGGTACAGGTGTGCTTCTGCCGAGCATGTAGGTCTAAATATTTTTTTTATTTTTTTACTTTTTTTAGAAATTACACCTTAACCTTCTATATTTACAAAATGACCATAAAAATTAAAAAAAAATCATCACATATAGATTCATGAATTTCGACCAACACCTAAATAATCTACCAATCAATTTTTTTCAAACTCCATAATCACATATTCATATTTTATCTAACACAAATTAACACCATCATATAACAAAATTACAAAAATAAATATATAACCATGTGATTTCAACATAATAGCAAGAAAACTCCAAAAGAAATGAAATACATATGAACATATATATGACAAATACAACATCAAATGATAAGAAAAAAAATAAAAGCAAGGAAATTAGTTCATGGCCATTATGCTTAGTCTTTTAACATGGATAAAAAATCCACGAACTTAAGCATATTTTTGGCTCACCAAAGAGAAGAAACATGCATGAAACAAACAATAGTTTAAAGATTTTAGTAGAGATTATACCTTAACAAAGCTTTGAAAAAAATTTTCAAGTATTTTCTTTTTTTTTAATAGTTTTCCTTTTTTTTGGCTCCAAAACTAAGAGTCTTGAAGAAAACATCCTCCCCCATTTATAGGGCAGGATGATTTGACCAAGAAGGATAAAAATCTTCCTTAGATTTTTTTCCATTTTTTTAAAAAAATTTGTTTATTTATTAATTGGCTTACTTGTTAGGTTAAAACTAATTATTAGTGTGTCATAAGCCCATACTCTTATCATATTTTCTTATAAGCCACCACCTAAAGCCATGATTTGGCATGATGACAATGTAGTACTTTTTGGCCTAACTTGATGATCTAGTTAGAATGAAACTAAATCAATTGGAAAAGAATTTAATTACAACCAAATTAGATTTCATGTAACTAAATTAGCAAATTAGAATAAATTATGTAAAATAAAATTACATTATAAATTTTCAAGTAAACATAGCCTTGGAAGTAAAGAAATAAATGCAATCAAGGTGCATGAAAAGCCTAATTGGAAATTTGATGAAAAAATGATAACAAATTACAATTCCTCTTGAAAAACTTTACAGAGTAAAAAACTTTGTATCTAGAAAATAAGAGAATTCTAAAAAATACAAAACCAATAAAATAAAATGAATTTTAAAAAATTGATTTAATGGTGGTTAAATGAAAATATTTAAAGAATTTTGAATTTCAAAACTTGAGAAAATTCTACTAAAAATTTTACAGATAAAGGAAAACTCGTATTTTAAAATCAAGAAAATTTTAAAGAATACAATGAAAATTTTATAAAATGGGTTAAATACAAAATATTATCTAAAATATTAATTATCAACAATAAAAAATGGTAAAATTTTGAAATTTGAAATAAATTTAAATAAAAAATTTTACGAGTATAATACTTGTAATATTGTAAAAATTCAAAATTAATTAACCAAATTGACAATTTGGCACCTTGTGGTAAAAAATGTCAATACTTATTTTCTCTTGAATATTTTTTATTTTTCTGGAATGCATATTGGCATAAATACTACCAGGTGTTGGTAAAAATATGCGACAGTCAATTTTTTGAGTTTTGCAAAAAAATCAAGAAATTCATAAAAATGAAAAATTTGACCATGATATCATTTGCAGGAATAATTTTCCAAAATTGGCAAGAGAATATTTAAAACTTGATTTTTCTCTTAAATACTCATCTTTTTATTCGAGACCAGTCTTTCAACGAACTTTTCTGTCATGTGCCTATATGGCTTTTTATTTGTGATAAAATAAGTTACAAAAATGTGAAAATTCCCTGGCAAAAGTAACCTCTATCGGGGCGATAATCATATTCTCGGTCTCATATAATTGAGACTACTAGAAAAAGCCTAGACGAAATTAGTTATCTACACTAGCATAGCGTAAAGCTTATTTAGCTGGACTGGTAGAATTTGAGTGCCAGGATGCAACATTTTTCGTTGAAGGATCTCATCAACTAATACATGCTATTCCATGTGAAGATAATTTGGAATAACCAGCATGTAGAGGTGGCATAATGAATTCAAGCCTGAAAATTTGCTTGAAAAAACTCGAGCTCAAACCTAAACCAAACACGATTTGATAAAAAATTCAATGGCCGGAACTTGAAACAACTCAAACCCGAAATGGCTTAAACCTGAAAGAATCTAAAGTTAAAGGAACCTAAAACCGAAAAGATCAGAACTTGAAAAACCTGAACCCTAGCTCAACTCAAACCTGAATTTAATACTAAAAATAAATATGATGAAATTATAATTTAATAAATTTTTATAAAGCAAAAAGTTTAATTATCAATTTTAGTTTAATATTCTTTTAATAATTTAGTTAAATATTAAAAACTTAATTTATATTTTATATACGATTAAATTTGCTCATGGGTCAGGCCGAGCTACAGCCTAAATTTTTTTAAAATCCCAAGCCTAGGCCCTTATTTAACATGCCCAAACTTGCTCGTTTAAACCAGAATTACTGTTCATCACATTAAAAATACTTTTATTGATATTTATATATTTTATAATTAAATTTTAAAAAATATATGTTATTTTAATTTAAAATGACTGTTCTAAGTTAGGTCGGGTAGGTAGCACTACCCTTGAGTAAGTCTATATATGATCTAATAATAATTTATCAAAAAGTAAATCATATCATGAGCTTTGAAAACATGGTTAATAAAGTATATCATCTATTTATGACATCTTCTTTAATTTAACTGGTTAAACTCATTAAATATTAAGAGTTTATGCATATTAGTACTAAAATTTTAAATACTTCTTTGAATATTATTATTATTTTAAGTAATGATAATCAGAGTCTGATAACAGTATAACAAAGTAATAACATAAATTAAAAAAATGGAAGCCATAATAGATAATACAATATCGAAAGTGAAAAAAAATCACATGTCAGACTAGCAACTAGACTTGCCCACGGGCTGGATGGCCTGTCCAACCCAATAGGCCTAGCACGATCAAGCCTAGTTCTCTGATTTTAAGTTTCAGGTAGGCTCAACCTAAAATAGTGTCTTTTAAATAAAAGAATATATTTTTATTTAAATTTAATTGTAAAATATATAAATATTAATATAAAAATAACTTTTTAATATTATGAAATGAGATTTGTGCTTAAATAGGTAGGACAAGCCAAATTTAACCTTGAGCTTAGAATTCAAAAGTTTTTTGGGTCGTGGCTAGGCGTATGGAACCAAATTAAGATTTTTTCGAGTTAAACTAAGCTAAATTCAGGCCTAGGCTTAGAATTAAGATTAAAAAATTGATTACATTTAAAATAAAATAAAAAATGATGTAAAGCAAACTTGAACTCAAACACAACCTAAATCTAAACCCAAAAAGGCTCGAAAGTAGACATAAACTTGAATTAGCCTAAACTCAAAGAAGCCCAAACTTGGACAAGCTTAGACTTGAAAAGACCCAAGCCTAAAAGAATCAAACCCCAATAGGCTCAAACTCGAATCGGCCTAAACTTGAAAAGACTTAAACCTAAAATGACCTTACTTAAACTTGCATAAACCTGCCTAATTGGCACCCCTACTAGCATGGTTGGCCTTGGAATCACGGCTGCTACAAATTTTGAATTGAATTGCTTGGATGATTCTTTGCTATGCAGTGAGCTTTTGGATTCATCTTCCTTGCTAAAGAATTCAATAAAGAATCAAGTTTCATTAGTGGTTGTGCTAATGGCACATTAAGATGACAGGATCTTATGGGACTTTCAAGCTTAAGAACTTAATTGATATACCTCTTGATCTTTTAATAGCTGATCTGTAATTCAGCTTTCATGAAAATGTTTTTTTATGGTTAGACCAGTTATGAATAATTAATACCCTACAGAAGTTCCTCAATGACAAAATCAAAGTTTTAAGCTCCTCTATTGTCTCATTGCAATTGTTTTGCTCTATAGGCATAAATAGTTTATTCTTTATCAATTTTTTTTCAAGGCTGTTTGATGTCCTTGAACTTGTTATTCATTCCACTTCCTCTAGAGTATTCATATGATCAGTTATGACATGAAAGTGAAAATTACCTCAGTTGTTGAACATTTTAAGGCCGTGTTATCGAGAAAGATTTTTCTATTGCTTCCATGAAAATAGTATATGGCCTTTTGCAATAACGTTTGGCCAAATCTATTACTTAGGTTCATGCCAAAGCACATACCTGATAAGAGGGTAGGGAAAATCTCTTTAGAAGATTCCCAAGAAGAAAAAGCAACGCATAGGCCCTTAGGGATGCCAATCTGGCAAAATTTGATGAGTTGGTTGACATCTATCAAAGATGATTGGTCTAAGGGTCATTGACCTTATGTTAGTATGCCAATCAAGGGTAGTTTTTATCTTAACTTTAAAATTCTATATCTTTCCTTTTATAAACTTTGAATTTTGAAATAAATTTTGATTTATAAATAATGTGCATTTTGTCATGGACCATGAATTTTTTTTAATTATGATTTCCAGTATCTAGGATCATGACAACATTTTTGAAAAATTTTTCTTTGATAGATGGTCACCATTTGGTTGAACTCTTTCAAAAAGGTCTTTTATTTCCATTTATGACTTAGACATTCAACCATAGACCTTTCACGTCCAAATGTCCTTTCTTTGGATTTCTTGAAGGTTGAACAAACAATTTACACTCCTAAAAAATTTAGATAGCAATAGTTTGACATGCATTAAAATAATGTTAGTAATTCTGGGATTTCCCAAATTCATTTTAATAACCTTTCACCACAACTTCCATGACACTATTCCAAATCCTTGATTTAGGAATAATGAGAATAAAATGTGCTAAAAATAGCTTTTTCTCTAGTATAAAACCTTTTCAATCTAATACCTGATAAATAAGATATGAAATTTAAAGTTTTCCCATGCCAATTTGATTCTTTTCTTAAAGGCTTAATTAGAACCAAGATTTGTTAGAGGCTACAGAACTGATAATATTAATGGGCATTCATTAATCCTTAAAATGCATTTTTAGAAAAATTAAATGCAACATCACATTGCTAGTACTTAAAATGATTTCAAAAGAAAACTTTCATCTTTTTCTTTACGACATGCTTGATAATTCAAATAGTTTTGTTTCAAATGACAATAACCATTTTTCTTCATCCTTTCATAAATATATAAAATTATTCCTTTTGCTGTCCTTTTTGAGCTTGATGACTCATTCTTTCTTTGAACCCCAATCAAGGATCACTTTCCACACTAGGGGGTAAGTAAAGTAAAGTTTCAAGATCAAAAAGGGTAAATCTCATTCTAAAGTTATAAGAAGAACAAGTCAGTTGCCACAAGGTAAATTTTGAAGATTGATCAAAGTTCAAATTTCAAATTCTTTCAAAGTAAAGAATGAAGAAAGCAAGATAAAAAAAACTAAAAGAAATAAAGAAAAATGAAAAGCAAGAAATAAATAAAGAAATAAAGATATAGTTTGTCTCGAAGACATACTAGATGGAATTCCTTTTAAAGAGAAATGGTCCTCGATTCGATTACACTTAAACACTTGATTCGGGTTTATCTATCATTTTTCTTCTAAACCATGAACCATGGCCTACATTACATACCTTCAAAAGTCTATTTCGATCAAACATAACTGTTTAAGCTATCAAACCATTCCTAAGACACTTTTTAAAAATTCATCTTTTTGAATGAGTTTTGAGTCCTTAAAAATATGATGGGGCAACTAATTAGAAAAAAAAAAGAAAAAAGAGGAAAACGAATGAAGTTCTAGGGGTGAAAACCTAAAAAGGGTAATCTAAAACAAACTTGAAGGCTTTGGAATTGCTCCTAAACCAATAGAGGTAGCCACCAAAGGAAAAAACTCTTTCCTACTAATCCAAAAATGATCTTAAACCTCTAAAAATTTCATGACATTAGCAAAAGGTTGATTGAATGCCCAGATATTTTCGTTCAACATAACCTTTTAGAGCCTTTTTGTCTTATCTTAGAAATTGATGTGTACCCAAAGGCCTTCTAAATTAACCCCTCGAGACATGGTGTTTACTAGCATTAGTTTACACTTGTTGAGCTATTGTGTTTGAATTAAAAGGATATTATAACATGATTGTTCACCTTTTAAGGAACTTCCATGAAAGGAACATGCACATGAACTTGGTCTTGATAAACCTTGACCTTGTTGTACTAATTTCTTCTAATTAAATTTTAGTAGTGCACTCTATTTATGCCTTTAAATTCATTTCCCGATTTCATTCAAGGATATCGTAGATGGTGATCATCGATCATAAGAAAGCTTTAAAAATAAAAAAATGGAGTTGCATGTGCATTATCCTTGATATTGGCAATTCCACTTTGAAATTTCCATAGTTTTTGATCAAGTAGATCTTCTTTAAGGTTAGAATGAGAAAGTGATCTAGTTCCGTAAATCCTAAAAAATAGATGAAATTTTGATACTTCTCATGATTTTAATAGGAGTATTTAAATATATTTTGAGCAATAAAATGTTGGCTCTTATTTAACTACTGCCACAACATGGCTTGGATATGAATATTATCTAGCCCAACTTAAAAAGAGGTTGTACTCCTCATTCCTATATATATATAATTATTCTTCATTTAAAGGGGCGATATCACTATTATTTTTTATTTTTTTGTATTTGGGGATTGAATAGTTAAGATGAATTTCTCACTCGACGTAACCCTAAATAGTCATTACAAAAACAACCATTTATTTTAGAGGCATCACCAATCTATTTGGGCTAGTAAGATTGTTCACCTATCATAGTTCATATTTCAACTGTTACGAAACTCTTAAAAACAAACTCTGAGGCCTACGATCATACCAGAAATCACACAAAAAGGTCTAGGAGTCAGTTATAATCATGAGTAAGGATCGACCCTTCTCATGAAGCCCGATAATCGATTCCTTACTAATCATGTTTTAACTTGAATCTTGATATTTATCCAATTTCAATATTTGGTATTTAATTATAATTCCTATTTTCCAAAATAAAATTTTATGAAACAAGTTTATTATTTCGCTTGAGAAAATCAAATTTTTAATATTTCTCAAAAATTAAAAAATCTTTCATACCCCATCGGATGAGCGAAAGAACATCAAAGTTTTTATCATTCTTTTTCGTACCCTATTGAAGAGACAGAGGAATACTAAAGATTTTAAAATAATGAAAATATCTTTTGTATCCCACTAGAGAGCTGAGGGAATACAAAAGGTTTTATTTTTACAAAATTCATAAAAATTTTGATTTTCTTATTTTTAAAAGGATATCTCATTATTAAAATAATTCACGAAACCCCTCTCATATATTGGGAGACATTCATGCACTACTTCAACTCAAAGATATTACTTTGATTCTAAAAAAATTTTGATTTTATTAAAAAAAACTCTGAGGTTGCGATCATACCAGAGATCACGTGAAAGGGTCTAGAAGTCAGTTACAATCATGAGTGAGGATCGATCCCTCTCATGATGCCCGACAATTGGTACCTTATTAATCATGTTTTAACTTGATATTTATCTAATTTCAAATTTTTGTTTTTAATTATAATTCCTATTTTCCAAAATAAAATTTTATGAAACAAATTTTTGTATGAAAAAATCGGGCTTTTAATATTTCCTACAAATCAAAATATCTTTCGCACCCCACAGGAGGAGCAAAAGAAGATGAAAGCTTTTATCATTCTCTTTCATACCCTATTGGAGAGACAAAGAATACGAAAGGTTTTAAAAAATCAAAATATCTTTTGTATCCCATTGGAGAGTTGAGGAATACAAAAGGTTTTATTATTACGAAATTCATAAAAATTTTGATTTTCTTATTTTCAAAAGGATATATCGTTATTAAAAAATTCGCAAAGTCCCTCTCATATACTGGGAGACATTCCATTTACTACTTCAATTTGAAAACATTGCCTTAATTCTAAAAAATTTTTGATTTTATTGAAAATATTAAATTTGTCCTAGGACTTGGTTTTGACTATATGTATGAAACTAGACTCAATGACTTGAACATGGTCGATAAAACCCAAATGTCCTTTAGAGTAATTTTGAAATCAAAGTATCCTAGTAACTCTAAAGGACTTGTTTTTAATGCATAATTACCAAAATATCCTTTACATCTAAATGTCCTTTCTTTGGATTTCTTGAAGGTTGAATGAACAAGTTACGCTTTTAAAAGATTCAGATACTGATTGTCAAAATAGTATTAGTAATTCTGAGATTTCCCAAATTCATTTGAATAACCTATTATCAGATCTTCCATGACACTTTTCTAAATCCTTGATTTAGGAGGAATGAGAGAAAACATAAGCCAAAAGTACATTTTTCTCTAAGATAAAACCTTTTCAATATGTTGCCTGATAAATAATATGTGATATTTGAGTTTTTCCTATGCTAGTTTGATTTCTTTTTTTAAGACTTAACAAGAATCAAGATTCATTGGTGGCTATGAAATTGATAATGTTAAAGGGCATACATTAACCTTTAATTTTTTAAAAAAAAATTGAATGCAATATCATATTGTTAAGGTACTGAAAATGATTTCAAAAAGAAAACTTTCCTCTCTTTCTTAGCAAAATGCTCGACAATTCAAATGGCTTTGTTTGAAATAACAAATGATCTTTTTTTCTATCTTTTCATGAACATATAAAATTATTCCCTTTGCAATCCTTTTGAGCCTGATGACTTATTTTTTCTTTGAACACCAGTCAAGGATCACCTTCCACACTTAGAGACAAGTGAAGCAAAGTTTCAAGATCAGAGAGGGTAGATCTCATTCTAAAGTTATAGGAAGAACAAGTCAGTTGGAGTAAGTTAAATTTTGAAGACCGATCAAATTTCAAATTTCAAGTTCCTTCAAAGTGAAGAATGAAGAACGTAAGATAAAGAAAGAAATGAAGGGAAATAGAAAAAAAATTAAAAGCAAGGAAAAAACAAGAAATAAAGATGAATTTTGTCTTGAGGACATGCATGCTAAATAGGAATTCCTTTTAAAGAGAAATGGTCCTCAATTTGATTACCTTTAAACCCTTGATTTAGGATTATCTATCAGTTTTTTTATGAACCATGAATCATTGGCCTATGTTATATACTTACAAAGTCCATTTTGATCAAACACGCTATTTGAGCTATCGGACTATTCTGAGGAAACTTTTTATTCTTCTTCTTGAATGAGTTTTTAGTCCGTAAATATATGATGGATAATCAATTAGAAGAAAAAAGAAAACAGAGGAAAACAGATGAAGTATTATGATGAAAACCCGAAAAGAGCAATTTAGAACAAACTTAATGGCTTTAGAATTGCTTCTAAACAGATAACGATAGCCACCAAATGAAAAGAACTCTTCCATGCCAATCCAAAAACGATCCTAAACCCCTAGAAATTTCATGACATTAGCAAAAGGTTGAGTTAAATGCCTAAATATTTTCTTTTAACATAACTTTTTAAGGTCTTTGTGTCTTATCTCAAAAATTGATGAGTACACAAAGGCCTTATAAATTAACCCTTTGAAACTTAATGTTTTCTAATATTAGTTTAACACCTATCAAGTTATTTTGTTTAAATTAAAAGGATGTTATAACTTGACTATTTTCCTTTCAAGGAACACCCATGATAGGAATATTCACCTAAACTTGGTCTTGATAACCTCAACCTTGTTGCTTCAATTTCTTCTAATCAAATTTTAGCAGTGCCACCCCATTTGAACCTTTAAATTCATTTCTTGATTTCCTAGTTTCATTCAAAGATGTCCTAAATGGTGATTATCGATCACAAGAAAGCTTTAAAAACAAAAAGATGGAGATGCATGTCCATTATCCTTGATATTGGAAATTCATGATCGAAATCACTCTAAAATTTCCATAGTTTTTGAGCAAGTAGATATTTTCCCTGTTTAAAATAAGAAGGTGATCTCATTCTGTAAGTCCTCAAGAATAGATGAAATTTTGATACTTCTTATGATTTTAATAAGAGTATTTAAATATACTTTGAGCAACAAAATGTTGGCTCTTGTTCAACCTGGATATGAATCCTAATAAGCTCGACTTAAAAGGCAATTGTACCCCATGTTCATATATATATATCTACATATCATTATTCTTTATTTATAGGGGCAATATCATTATTACTTTTTTATTTTTTTGTGTCTGGGGACTGAATTGTCAAAATGAATTGCTCACTTGACTTAACCTTAATGACCATTTATTTTGGAGTCACCACCAATTATTTGGGCTAGGTGAGATTGGTCACCTATCAAAGTTCATATTTTAACGGTTATGAAACCCTCAAAAACAAACTCTGAAGTCTGCGATTAGAGTAGAGATCACATAAAAGGGTTTGGGAGTCAGTTATAGTCACAAGTAAGGATCAATCCCTCTCATAATGCTCGACAATCAGTACCTTATTAATCAATGTTGATATTTATCCAATTTCAATATGTAGTATTTAATTATAACTCTTATTTCCCAAAATAAAAATTTTATGAAACAAATTTATTATTCTGCTTAAGAAAATCAGGTTTTTAATTTTTCTAAAAAATCTTAATATCTTTTGCACCCCACTCGAGGATAGGAAGAACGTGAAAGTTTTTATCATTCTTTTTGGTACCCCACTAGTGAGCCAGAGGAATACGAAAGGCTTTAAAAAAGTTAAATTATCTTTTGTATCCCACTAGAGAGTCAAAGGAATACAAAAAGTTTTATTTTTTCAAAAGTCATAAAAAGTTTTGATTTTCTCGTTTTAATTATTCTAAAAGATCTTAATATCTTTTGCACCCCACTCGAGGATAGGAAGAACGTGAAAGTTTTTATCATTCTTTTTGGTACCCCACTAGTGAGCCAGAGGAATATGAAAAGCTTTAAAAAAGTCAAATTATCTTTTGTATCCCACTAGAGAGTTGAAGGAATACAAAAAGTTTTATTTTTTCAAAAGTCATAAAAAGTTTTGATTTTCTCATTTTTACAAACATATCTCATTTTTAAAATAATCCGTGAAACCCCTCTTATATACTAGGAGATATTTCATGAACTACATTAACTTAAACGGATTGCCGTAATTTTCAAAAATTTTTTATTTTATTAAAAATATTAAATTTATCCTAAGACTTGGCTTTGATTATGCATACAAACTAGACTTAAAGGACTCGAATATGGCTGATGAGACCAAAATGTCCTTTAGAGTACTTTTGACTTGAAAGTATCGTAGTAACTTTAAAGGACTTGGTTTTATGCAAAATTACCAAAATATCCATGGGCCTACCTTCGATGTGAAAGTATCCTGATACCCCTAAAGGACTAAAAAATAATCATAAAAGATAAATGTATCCCTAATGTACACCTCCGCCATGAAAGAATCTCAATGATTACATAGGATTTTGTTATAAGTAAATTACTAAAAAGTCCTTAAAATCTACCTTCAACATATAAGTATCACAGTAAGCCTAAAGGATTAAGTATCATTATAAAACTAATGAACCTATCCCTCTTATGGATCTTCGACCTATAAGGATCCCAGTGATCATAAAGGACTCAGTTCTATATAAATTACTAAAATGCCTTTAGAGACTACCTTTGTCATCAAAGCATCCCGGTTACTCTAAAAGACTTGATATCATTATAAAAGGGCAAACCTATCTTTATTGTGCACCTTCAAAATAGAAGTATCTTGGTAATCATAAAAGACTCAATTTTAAGGTAAATTACTAAAATGCCCCATAAGGTACACCTTTGACGTAAAGGTATCCTAATAACCCTAAAAGGCCTAAAAATAATAAGATTTTTAGCCTATATGGGTAATTTGGATATTAAAGTGACCTATAATGTAAAAATTGCAATTAAGGCCCTAAACTCTTCAAAATTACATTTTGTACCCTTTCGGAGAACTAAAGGACTATGAAAATTGTTCAATACTCTATACCTCACCAAAAAACTAGAGGAGTGCTAGGAATATTCCTAAAATATCTAACATATCCTAAATGGGTGGTTTGACATGGGAAATGACCTTTGTAACCCCATAGTACAAGGCTTTTCTAATGGACACCAAAATTTTACAACTTTACAAATTGTTCCCTACATGATATATACATGACAAAACAACATAAAACACATTAAAATCAACATGAAAAACACATAAAAAATCACATGAAAGGTTTAGCTAAACACCCTTAGCCTTGGAACCATTTTTTTCATCTTTTTACAAATAAGTCCGCAAACTTTTAAAAATTACAAAAAGGTTCTTAATGGAATAAAATACAAGATCAAACATAAAATACAACAAAATCAACATGGAAAACATTCCAAACATCATCAAAAGCATTCAACCAAACACTCTTGGCCTTGGAAGAATTTTTCTTACCTTTTTGCAAATAAGCCCCTAAACTTTCAAAAATTGCCAAAAGGTCTCAAAAAGGTTTAAAATATATAGTCCATATTTAAAGATGTAAAAACATATGAAAAATACTCCTAAAGTCTCTGCATGGATTTGGCCAAGCATGGATGGCCTTAGAACAAAATTTTTCATTTTTACAATTTAGTCCTTATGTTTTCCATAATTATAAAATAACCTAAAAAATCAAAACATCACATAATCATCAATATCAAATCTGGCTAATTTTTGAATCACACCTCCATGGCCTTCAAAATTTTAAGAAAATTATTTATAAGTCTCCGCAAGTTTCCAATAAAACAAAATAGTCCAAAATATCATAGAATCAAGCTTACAAGTTTATTTCATTCATATCATCACATTCAGCCAAGCACCATAGCAAGAAAAAAATAATTTTTTCATTCATAATTTTATAGATATCAACATAAATACATGTCATAAATTTCAAGCAAGCTTAAACATGTATAAAATGATGAATATATCAACATGTTTATTAACAATCATCGTGAAAACATCAAGTAAAATAGCATAAAACAATATACATATGAAAATAAAAATTACTTCTATGAACAAACATGAATTAATTTGATGAACATCAAACTATTTCTAACAAAAATCAAATTTAACAATAAAATCAAGAAACTTTGCTCGTAGCTTTCATACTTGGCCTTTCAACATGGATCAAAATCCATGAGTTCAAGTATTCACAAAGCTCACTAAAAGGATGAAACATGCATGAAATCTGAAAAAGTCAAAAGTTTCCCAAGTGAATTTACCCAAAAAGCTTAAAAAACTTAAAAAAATTATGTTTTTTTTTTTGTGTTTTTGGTTATGGAAGCATTTTTTTTTTCTTGAAACATCCTATCCTTATTTATAAAGGGGAGGATTCAACCAAGGCTTTGAAAAAAGTCTTGGTCGAATTTCATGCCTCTTTTTCTTTTTCTTTTTTAATTTTTTTATCCATTAAGTTGGATATTTTGTTTAAGATAAGAAACAATTAATTATTTTTTTCTTTTTGTATTACTTTTCATGGATAAGTCATGAACTTAATATATAGGTTTAATAATTAATTAAAAAATATTAATTAGATAAAATGAATCGAAAGGATTAAATTATAACAAATTAAAAATTATGTATTGAAATAGTAAAATTTTATCTGATAATATTCAATTAATAATTTGATCAATTAGTAGGCCTGATTGAAAATTTATAAAATATATTGGGCCTAAATGAATTAATAAGAAAATAAATAAATGGGCTTTGTTAGAATATTAATTTGGGCCCAAAATATTCAAATGGGCTTATAGAAAAATTCCATATGAATATGTTGGGCTTGATAAAAATAATGGGCTAGGAAAATCTTGGTGGGATGTTGAGAATGAAATGAGTTTATTGGGCATAATAGCAAATTTTGCAAGCTTTTGGCCCGCTAAGAAAATTTGGCCCAAAAATAATAAAATAAAAATAATTGAATTTTCTTATAAGAATTCCAAGTGTTGAATTATAAAAGAAAATTTTGATAAGTCTTATGTGTAAGAGAAAGATAGTTAAAACTTTTAAACTCGTACAATTTTACGAGAATTACCTTTACGAAAGAAATTTGATTTTTGAAAAATGCAAAACTCATAAAATAAAATGAAATTTCAAAACATGAATTAATATGTATTTAATAAATATATTTAAAGAATTTTAAAAATTATAAACTTAGAAAAAATCTTCTCGAAAAAATACAAAGTAGAAAACGTCATATTTTAGAAATAAGAAAATTCCCAAAATAAATCTGGCTTGAGAAAAATGAGTTGAATTTAATACCTTGCTTAGAACATTAATTTACAAAAATAATAAAGATAAAAACTTGAATAAATTTTACCGTAAAAAATTCATGAGCATTACGCTCGCAGTGCAATGAAAAATTCAAAATTAATTGATTAACAATTTGACATCCCACGGTATAAAATGCCAATATAGATTTCTTGAATATATTTTTTTTTATTTTTTGGAGTGCATATTGACATAAGTATTGCACGAGTGTTGGTAAAAATATACGATGACCAACTTTTTAAATTTTACAAAAAATTCTTAAAAATGAAAAATTTGATCGTGATAACATTTGCAAAAATAAAATTTCAAATTTCAAAAAAAATAAAGTTAAAAACTAATTATTTTACCTTGATATTCATCTTTTTTGTTTAAGATTTGTTCTCCACTATGCTTGAAACGAGGATTTTTCTGTCATGTGCACATGCAGCAATTTAGGCATGACTAAAGAGCTCTTGAAAATGTCCAGTCCACCTTAAAAAGTTAACCCTCATCGAGTGGCTGCTAAGTTCTTGGTCATAGATATTTTTGGATTGCCAAGAAGAGGCTTGGACAAAATTAGGTGTCAATAACTGCCCTTTTTAGCTATTGGTAAGAATTAGAAATAGGGCAAAGACCAAATAGACAAGATTTTGTTTAGGCAGTATAAGCTTTTTAAAATATTTTTTTTATATATATGTAACCAACTACATTAATTTTTTTCTTTTTTGTACATTTAATTGTTAATTTTGCAGGGACTAAGCCATCAACTATTTTTGAGCTTTCAAATGTTGGTGCCAATTTCATCAAGATGGAACCATTAGCTACTTATAGGTTTTTCAATAGCTTTCTTCACTTATCCTTTACGGAATCGAATAAAAAGGTCATTTTCTTACATATTTCTTTATCTATCGTTCACAAAATTTAGTGAAGAGGCAAATTTACTTCAACATTTCCTAACTAAGTGAAGTTAACTTAAAACCTTTTTCACTTATCCTTCATGAAATCGAATGAAGAGGCAACTTTCTTAAATCATTATTCATCTATCTTTCATGAAATTGAATTAAGAGGCTACTTTACTTCAGCAATTCCTAACCAAGTAAAGTTGACTTAAAGTCTTCTTCACCTACTCTTCATGGAATCAAATAAAAAGGCTACTTTACTTTACTTGTTCCCAACCAAGTGAAGTTGACTTAAAGCCTTCTTCACCTATTCTTCACAGAATTAAATGGAGAGCTCATCTTCTCAAAAACTTTACCAATCTTTCATGAAATCAAACAAGGTTGATTTAAATCCTACTTCACCTACTTATCATGAGATCAAATAAAAATGATATCCTCCTTAAAAACTCTGTCTATCCTTTGTGAAATCAAATAAAACTGATCTAAATCCTACTATATCTACCTTTATAAGAATGATTGAAAAGGATATCTTACTCAAAACTTTTCCTATCCTTCATGGAATCAAACAAAGTTAACTTAAATACTACTTCACTACCCTTCATGGGATCAAATGAAGATGATATCTAACTAAAAAACTTTGCCTATCTTTTATGGAGTTGAATGAAGCTCAATGACCCTTAGACCAATTACCCTTAATATGCATCTGCCAACTTTTAGAATTTCACTAGGTCAACATCCTTAAGAGCTTGTACTTTGCTTCCCCTCCCAATGAGTCTTTTAAAAGGATTTGTCTTTTTCTTTTATTAGGGATGTGTTTTGACTTGCAAAAAGAACACAAGTTCAATAATCATCATTAGTAGATTTGGGATATGACATCAGAGTTTTTAAAAATTATTTCGATTGCTATCACCATAAGCCTAGGATTTGCCATCAAAATTTTTCAAACTTTTTGAAATCCTTCAGATTTTACCACTAAAGACTTACGATTTCTTTGAATATCACTATCGAAGACTTATGAATGCTTCAAATATCGTTGTCAATGACTTATGAATGCTTCGAATATCACCATTGAACCTTTGACTATGGATGCTTTGAGTATCACCATCGAAGCATCACCTTTGAGTACACCATTGAAAACTTGTTTGTGAATGAAAACTTTTAAATGCCTTGAATATCACCATCGAAGACTTATTTTTGAATAAAAACTTTTGAATGCTTAGAATATTATCATTGAAGACTTGCCTTCGAAAATCACTATTAAAGACCTAGTTTTGAATAAAAACATTTAAATGCTTCGAATATCACCATCAAAGCCTTATCTTAAAATATCACCATCGAAGACCTTTTTTGAATGAAAACTTTAAAATGCTTTGAACACCATTGAAGCCTTGTCTTCGAATATCACCATCGAAAACCCTTTTTTATGAAAACTTTCAAATGTTTCAAATATCACCATCGAAGCCTTGTTTTTGAATATCACCATGGAAGACTTTTTTTGAATAAAAACTTTCAAATGCTTCAAATATCACCATCGAAGCTTTGTCTTTGAATATCACCATTGAAGACTTTTTGCATAGAACTTTCAAATGCTTTGAATATCTCCATCTAAGCCTTGTCTTCGAATATCACTATTGAAGAATTTTTTGAATAAGAACTTTCAAATGCTTTGGATATCACCATCGAAGCCTTGTTTTCTAATTCACCATCGAAGACCTTTTTCTACTATTATTCTTAATGTCAAATTTTTTTTCATTTTTCCTTCTGACGAGTTAAGCTTTATACTAATTAAGGCCCTTTAATTTAGGAAACCCTTATTTCTTTTTATGACATCTTTTCAAGTTTCAAAACAGTTCATTTTTGAAAAATGTATTCCGTTCTAAACTTTTATGTTAAAAACATAAGATATTCAAGTCTTTTAAAGAGTAATGATCATTTGTTGGAAATTTTCTTGAATCATAATTTTGGTTTTCCTCAAGATAGGTTAAAGGCTGAAAAATTTTGGTTAACCCAAAAATTTCATAGTAGATAGGACATATGTCCTATTTTCCTAGGCACGAATGGATTAAGTCATGTGAAACATGAATTTCTTTAAAAATCAGACCAATTCGATGTTCCTTTAATTTTTCTAACCATTATTTCTTCAGTAGGTACCAAGATTGGCAGTAAAGTGTTCAGAATCAAAAGGTCTAATTAGAAAGAGGATAGCTTTAATTTTGAAAACAGTTTCTCCAACTAAAAGTTGATAACCTAAGGTTCTTAGGGATTTTTGGATGTCCCTAAATTTCTTCAAAATGGTTTTTTCCCTTGTAAAATGTTGACAATTCCTATAGTTGATACCAATGGTTCTTATGCTTCAGCGCTTACCTAGGGAATCACATTTTGGGAATTTTTTAACACTTCCCTAAAGTATTAGGTCTTTAAATTGATCATGGTTTTTTCCATAGGGAAATGAGTGCAAGGGTACAAGCTCAACCTCAAGATTGATCATCAGTATTCTTAAGACTGTTCATTATTATGTTCTCAAAAGTATTTGCTTTATGGGAAATATTCTTATTTTATTCAAACATTTAATATATATGCTTCATAAAATGATGTTAATTTAGAGATAAGGGTTTTTCCAAAATAGAGGTTGCCTTTCTGCCCAAATAATCAAACAATAAATTAAAATGATTCCCTTAATTTCATGTTTCAAATTATTTCTACCAATGATTGCCTATCTGCTCTAAATGGGTTGGCAGTCGTATTAAGGTTATTCCCTATTATTTTCATATTTCAAATTATTTCCATCAGTTTTTGTCGTTCTGCCCTAGATAAGCTAAAGGCAATATTAGAGTGATTCCTTTGATTCACCTTTTTCCTTTTAGCAGTCATCATATCCATATATTCAATGATTTGTACTTGCATCTCATCTTGTTGTTTCATGATTCTTTCTTGTATTTTACAATTGCTTGCCTCTATCCTTTCTAGGTGAGTTAAATATTCATCACCTATAATTTAAGACATTTAATTGTTTTGATAATTCTGTTTTGAAAGAGAAAATCCTTTTAGAGAACTCATAAAATTAAAAACAAAAACTTTATTTTGCCCTCTCACCCTTATGCAATACATGTAAGATTACGTATATGAATGCACATATATGAATGAATATAAGGATGAAATTAGTAAAATATCAAAAACAAAGTAATATAAACAAATAAAGAAAAAATAAAAAAGATGAGAAATAAACAAGTATAAATAAATAAAAGAATATAATATGAGAAAAATAAAAGTTACCCTAGATAAATCTATTATGGCTTTACAATACCCCTTAGGGCAAATGGGACAGCCTTGTTTGTAGCCATGATGTTCGTATATCATAGCCTGATTTACATCTAGACTGTGTCGTTGAGGCCTCAAGATGCCATGAAAAGTAAAAAAATCATATTACGAATGATAATACTCATTCATCATCATTCAATATCTGGAATAACAATAACAATAACTTTTGAGCTGAAGTAAAAAATCATTCCATAAGCGATGATGCTAGCTCACCATCGCCTGATGTGTATGCTTAGAACAAAAAATAAAAAGGAAAAAAGTAAAAAGTGTTCCCTGTGTGTTTCTAATTCAATAACCTCTAAAATCATGTATGGCTCTGATAGGGTAGTTACTATGGTCTATTATATGAGTTTTGGATTAGAACTCTAAATAGGTTTTTAATTACTCCTTGAGTCTAGAAAGAATAGACAAGGTACCCTAATCCTTTACCTATCGTGGGTTTATATCGAAAAGGGTTCAATTTTAGTAGGAGTATTTTTCATGCTTGTAACGAGGTTAACACCTCAGGCAGGCGTAGGAATTTACATCTGATAGGTTTTTTCACTAGCCTAGATAGAGGCTAACACCTCAGAAGGTAGAACTATTTCATCCCTTCCTAAAATATTGGGTAAATTATGCCCCTTCCATACGCCCAAAGGAGAGTCTAATACATATGTATGTGCACAGTATGTATGGCAAAACATATAAACCTTTTATGATTCAAAATAAAACCTCTATAAATAAAAAAATAGGAAAAATTTTTATTTTAAGAACACTAGTAATTATAGTTAAATATTAGTTGAAATCAAGTCAATCAAAATTTACTTAGCACATGATTAATTTTAGGCTTAACTCTCTAACCACTCCTAGCCAAGTCACCAAGCTGTTGCAACATGGCCCAGATTTAAATCTTGACCAGCCCGACTTAAAAGGCAAGTGTACCCCTCATTCCTATATATATATCTATATATCATTATTCTTTATTTATAAGAGCCATATCATTACTTTTGTCTATTTTTTTTATATCTAGTTACTAAATAGTTGAGATTAGTCGCTTACTCAATTTAACCCTAAATAGTCATTAAAAAATGACCATTTATTTTGGAGTCACCACCAATCTCTTTAGGCTAGGTGAGATTTGTCACCTATCATAGTTCATATTTCAATGATTACAAAACCCTTAAAAACAAAATCTGAGGTCTGTGATCATACCAAAAATCATGTGAAAAGGTCTAGAAGTCAGTTACAATCATGAGTAAGGATTGATCCCTTTCTTGATGCTTGATAATTGAAACCTTATTAATCATGTTTTAACTTCAATCTTGATATTTATCCAATTTTAATATCTGATATTTAATTATAATTCCTATTTTTCAAAAGATAATTTTATGAAACAAATTTATTATTCTGCTTAAGAAGATCAAGTTTATAATATTTCTTAAAAATCAAAATATCTTCTACACCCTATCGGAGGATCAAAAGAAAATGAAAGCTTTTATCATTCTCTTTCATGCCCTAATGGAGAGCTAGAGAAATATGAAAAGTTTTAAAAAATCAAAATATTTTTATATCTGACTTGAGAGTCAGAGTTCATAAAAAATTTCCAATTTTCTCATTTTTAAAAGGATATCTCATTATTAAAATTATCCGTGAAACCCTTTTAATCTATTGGAGTACCTTCGACATGAAAGTATCCTAGTAACTCTAAAGGACTCAATTTTCTTACAAAATTATTAGAGTACCCTTGGATATACCTCCAAGGTGAAAGTATCTCGATACCCCTAAAGGACTAAAAAATGATCATAAAAGCTAAACCTGTCCTTAATGCATACCTTTACCATGAAAGAATCTCGATGATTACATAAGACTCGATTTTAGGGTAAATTACTAAAATATCCTTAAAGTCTACTTTTGACATATAAGTATCCGGGCAAGCCTAAAGGATTAAATATTATTATAAAAAAGAAAAACCTATAGCTATTATGCACCTTCAGTGTATAAGTATCCCAATAATCATAAGGGACTCAATTTAGTATAAATTACTAAAATACCCTTAGAGACTACCTTCGTCATAAAAGTATCCCAATAACCCTAAAGGACTTGATATCATTATAAAAGGGTAAAGCTATTTCTATTATCCACCTTTGACATGGAAGAATCCCAGTGATCATAAAGGACTCAATTTTAAAGTAAATTACTAAAATAACCTTTAAGGTATAGTTTTGGCATAGAGGTATCCCAGTAACCTTAAAGGGCTTAAAAATGATAAAAAAAATAAGATTTCTTACCCTAAAGATGCTAAAAATGACATAAAATGTAAAAATTACAATTGAACCCTTAAACTCTTCAAAATTGCATTTTGTACCCTCTTAGAGAACTAAAAGAATGAGAAATTTTTTTAATATTCTATACCCTACTGAAAAATCAGAGTAATGCTAGGAATATTTATAAAATATCTTAAATATCCTAAATGGGTGGTTTGACATGGGAAAAAACCTTTTTGGTACAAGGTTTTTCTAATGGACACCAAATTTTTGCAACTTTACAAATTAGTCCTTACATGATATGTATACATAACAAAACAACAAAAAACACATTAAAATTAACATGAAAAAACACATAAAAAATCACATGGAAGGTTTGGCAAACACCTTTCTCCTTAGAACCATTTTTTCACCTTTTTGCAGATAAGTCACAAATTTTAAAAAATTATAAGAAATCCTAATGGAATAAAATATAAAATCAAACATCAAATACAACAAAATCAACATAGAAAACATTCCAAACATCATCAAAAGCATTTAACCAAACACCTTTAGCCGTGGAACAATTTTTCATACCTTTTTGCAAACAAGTCCTTGAACTTTTAAAAATTACAAAAAGGTATCAAAAAGTTTTAAAGCGTATGAGACCTATTTAAACATGTTGTATCCTTAAGTTGATAATTAATTTGATATTTGGTGACTTTTTAGAAAAAATTAAATAATTCATAGATTCTTAAAGTGAAGATTAGAAGAATGACTTTGTTAGGCAAACATGAGATCACCCTTCAACAATTTAAACCTTTAACAACAAGCTATCGAAAAGAAAAGAACAAATTAATGAGGCCTTGCCAACATATAAGAAGATTAATCTTCATGAAATTTAAAATTAATGGCCTCTTCTTTCATTTTTATGAAAGGTAGGCAAAGTAGTATTTAAGTCAATTTGGTTTAATCCCATGAAAGGTAAGTGACATGCAAAGTTTTAAGTAAAATATATTTTTCATTCAATATTATGGAAGATAGGTAAAGTAAGTTTTAAGTCAACTTTATTTGATCCTGTGAAGGGTAGGTGAAATTTTGAGTAAGATATCTTTTTCATTTGATCTTATGAAAGGTAGGTGACATAAGATTTAAGTCAAATTCATTGGATCTCGTAAACGGTAAGTGGAGTTTTAAGTAAGATATCCTTTTCATTCAGTCCTATGAAAGGTAGGTAAAGTAAGAATTGAGTCAACTTCATTCAACCCCTTGAAAGGAAGGTAGAGTTTTGAGTAACATATCCTTTTCACTTGATGTTATGAATGGTAGGTGAAGTAGGCTTTATGTTAACTTTGTTTGGTCCCGTGAAGGATAGGTAGAGTTTTAAGTAAGCTATCCTCCTTATTTAATCTTATGAAAGGTAAGCGAAGTAGGATTTAAGTCAACTTCATTCAATCCCATGAAGGGTAGGTGGAGTTTTTGAGTAAGATGTCCTCTTCATTCGATCCTCTAAAAGATAGGTGAAGTAGGATTTAAGTTTATCAGCTTTACTCGGTTAGAAGCTGATGGAGTAAGATGTCTTCCTCATTTAATCTTGTGAAAGGTAGGTGAAGTAGGATTTAAGTTTGTTAACTTCACTCGATTAAGAACCAATGGAGTAAGATGTCCTCTTCATCAGATCTTATAAAAGGTAAGTGAAGAAGGTTTGAATTCAACATTATTCAATTAAGCAAAAAGATCAACAGAGCTTTTCTACATTCTCTTTATTTGGTAAAAACCCATTGAAGTTGGCATACATAAAAGCCTATGAGAGCTAATGGTTTTATCCCTATAAAATTGGCATAAAAATATTAGAAAGTAAAAAGTAAGTGATAGCCTCGGCCTAGTAGAAATTAGTACCAAAATGAAAAAGCCCAAGAGTAGTTGGTGGTTTTATCCATGTGAAATTTACACCAGAATATTGAAATGTCCAAAAATAGATGATGGCCTCAGCCTAATCAAAATTGGCACTAAAATGAAATGCCTAAGAGTAGCTTATGGCTCAATCTGTGTGAAATTAGCACCAAAATATGAAAGATTTAGTGCAGCTGCTGGTTTCATCCTTGTCAAAATTGGCACCAAAATGAAAAATCCCACAAGTAACTGATGGTTTCATCCCTTGAAATTGGCACTAAAAATGAAAAAACCCAAAAGTAGCTGATGGTTTTGTCTCTGTGTAATTGGCACCAAAACAAAAAAGCCCAAGTGTATTGATGGCTCAATCCTTATGAAATTGGTACCAAAATGAAAAAGCTCAAGAATAGCTGATAGCTCAATCCCTGTGAAATTGGCACTAAAATGAAAAAGCCCAAGGGTAGCTAATGGCTCAGTTTCTACAAAATTAGCCCTAACGAAATGAAAAAGCCTAAAAGTAGTTGATGGCGTTATCCCGCTGAAATTGGTTTCAAAATTAGAAAGCCAAAGAGTAGTTGATGGCTTTGACCCTGCCAAAATTCACATTAAAATATAAAGCCCAATGTAATTGGTTAGGTAAAAAACTGATGCAGTTGGCCTCTACATATGTGTATACATATAAAATAAAATAAAATAAAAACCTTTTCTGTTGAAAGCTTATCACAACCTAAAAAATCATGTCTATTTAGTCTTTGCCATGTTCCTGATCCTTAACAACAGCTAAAAAAAGGCAACATAGACACCTAATTTTGTCTGAGCATTTTCTCCGATAATCCTAAAATATCTAAGATCAATAATGAGGTGATCATCTCAGTGGGGTTCACTTCTTTAGCTGGACTAGGTGTTTCATGACCTATTAGATCATATCTAAAAAACCACTCATGCATGTGAGAGAAAAGTCATCATTTCAAGGGTTGTAGAGATCAGATCTAGGAAGAAAAGGGACTAATATCAAAGTAAAAAATTAGTTTTTAAATTTATTCTTTTAAAATTTTAAAATTCATTTTGTATAAGATATTATAGTGAAATTATCTATTTTTAAGGATTTTTCAAGATTTTTTATGAATATTTAGGAATTGATCGTCATATATTTTTACCAACACCTATGTAGTATTTATGCCAATACCAACCTAGAAAAATAAAAAAATTTCAAAGAAAAAAATACTTATTGGCATTTGGTACCACGAGGTGTCAAGTTTTCAACTTCATTTATTAAATTTTAATTTTCTATAATACTATAAGTGTCTGGCTTGTAAAATGTTTTGGGTAAAATTTGTTTTAGATTTCCAATTTTCGTCTTTATTATTTCTATAAATTAATATTTTGAGTAATATGTTGAATGTAATTCATTTTTATAAATTTAAACATATTTTTAGAATTTTTTTAATTTTAAAATACAAATTTTTCTCTTTGTAAAATTTTTCTGTAAAATTTTCCTAAGTCTAAAATTTATAAAATTCTTGAAATACTTTCATCAAAATCATATTAATTTAGCTTTTGAAACTTTAATTTATTTTATGAGTTTTCTATTTTTATTAAATATCAATTTTTTTTTCATAAAGGTTTTTTTCTCGTAAAGTTTTATGAGTTTGAAATTTTTAATTGTCTTTTTTTTTTTGGCACACAAAATTTCTCAAAAATTCTTTTATAGAAAACTTATTAATTTTATTGCTAATAGGCTGAATTTTTTTTCTATTTCATGGGCTTTAAAATTTTATCAGTGAGATTTTTTCAAGTTTCTAATTTTTTTTAAATTTCTTTAAATATTATTATTTAATGCATATTAAATTAGTTTTAAAAAATTTTAATAAAAAATTTAATTTATTTTATGAGTTTTAAAATTTTTTCTGTTATAGAGATACAGAGTTTTCTACCCGTAAATTATTTTATAGGATTTGTCTGAGTTTATAATTTTTAAAATTCTTCAAATATTATTGTTTGATTCATAGTAAATCAGTTTTTCAAATTTTATTTTACTTTATGAGTTTTGCATTTTCTTCCATAATTTCTTTCATTTCTAAAAATATGGAGTTTTCAACTCCGTAAATTTTTTAAGAGAATTTTTCTCCGTTTATAATTTTTAAAATTGTTAAAATATTATTCTTTAATTTATACTAAATTAGATTTGAAAATTTTAATTTCTTTTATGAGTTTTAGAATTTTTTCTATTACCAAAATATGGAGTTTCTACTCCATAAATTTCTTCAATAGGATTTCTTAGAGTTCATAATTTTTAAAATTCTTTAAATATTATTTTTAATCTCTATTAAAGTAGTTTATAAAAATTCAATTTATTTTATGAGTTTTGCATTTTTTCGTATATAATAATTTTTCTCGATAAAGGTTTTTCTCATAAAATTTTATGAGTTTTCTACTTTTAATATTTTTTCTTATACATAAAAATATTTTTATCATTAGATTACATTAAATTAATCATGAAATTTTGTTGTAAATACATAGTTTTTAAATTTTACAATTTAGCTTTTATAGTTAACTTTTACAGCATAATTTTACAGATTATACAAATATCTTCCAAAATTCTCTACATTTTAATGATGTAATGCATGATGTCATCCATTAAAGGACAAAAAAATTAATTTAAATCAAATCCATCAAAAAGAAAACAAATCAATAAAAAATCAAATCAAAAGTTAATAAAAAAATTTAAAAAATGAAAAGAGAAAGTTTCCTAGAAAACTCTAGGAAAACTTTCAGCCATATACCCACCACCGTTTTTTGTTACTGTTCCCCCCACCTTGGAAAACCATGGAGAATTTTTTTCAAATAACAAATGCCTTCCATAGCCAAATTTAGCCATTTTTCTTATAAATTTTCAGGAAATTTTAAGTTTTCAAGCTTTTTATGTAATTTTATCCATGAATCTTGTAATTTTTGCTTATTTCCATCATTTTTCTTCATTTTTGTGGTCAAAAACCAAGTTAAAGCTCATAGAATTCTTTGTTTTTTTTAAGTTGTGCCTTGAATATATATATATATATATATTTTCATTTTTGTGATTTAGATTTTGCTGTGTAGGTGTGTTTATGTTGTTCTTTCCTTGAAGTTTGTATGATAATATATTGTTCAATACCTTTTGCATATTTATTTTTGTGATTTTATTTTTATTTAAACTTGGTAGTAATTATTTATGTTCATTTTCATTGTTTTATATATCAAAACATGCCTGGATTTTATGTTTCTTGGTTTGGCTGAATATGGTAGATTGTTTTGATGATGATTTTAAGCCTATTTTGTGATAATGTTATGTTTTTTATTTATTTTAAGGTTATTTTGCAATATTAATTAACATAGATACTAAATTTGACAATGTATAAAATTTTTTAGACTATTTTTTTAGCTTGATCGATAGTTTCATAAGCCATGAAAAAATTGATTTATGTGTTACATGTTTTAGGTATTTTTCACACTTCAGGGGTCATTTTATAATTTTGTAAAGTTTAAGGACTAGTGTGCAAAAATAAAAAATTTTTATTTATGGTCAAACATGTTTGATCGAACCTTTATAGGAATGTTTTCCATGATTCACATGCTGATTTTTACATGATTAATCATATTTTATGATGATTTATTATGTCTTTTTATGTAGGGACTTAAAAATAATTTTAAAAAGTTTAGACATCATTTTGTAAATTTTGGAAATATTTTTAAGGCCAAGGTGTTTAGCCAAATCTTTGTTGGTATTTTGTTGTATTTTTCATATATATTTGCAAGTGACTTTTATGATTTTTTTAGGTTATTTTATTATGTATGGACTAAAATGAAAATTTTTAAAAAAAGTGCAGGGATTAAATAGCAAATTTTCATATTTAGGGGGTAAAATGGACATTTTACTGGTTTTAAAGATTTTTATTATTTCTATGGCCTTTGTTGGGATATAGAAATTTTTAAAACTTTTCATAATTCTTCAGTCTTCTGAAGGATATGAAACGTAATTTTCAAAAATTTAAGGTCATTTTTGTAATTTTGCTCATCAAGAAGCTTTTACACTAAAGGTGAGTATTTTAGGATTGGTTTAGTGTTCTATGGTAATTTAAAGGTCCATTAGGGTTATCGAGATACTTTCACATCAAATGTATGCCTTAACGGCATTTTGGTAATTTTGCTCACCTAGATACTTTTAAGCAAAAGGTGAATACTTAGGATGGGTTTAGCCTTCCAAGGTCATTTGAAGGTCAATTAAGGTTATCGATATCCTTTCACGTCGAAGGTAAGCGTATTTTGGTAATTTTACTGATCGAGATACTTTTAAACTAAAGGTGAATATTTAGGATTAGTTTAGCTTTCCAAGGTCATTTTAAGGTCCATTCGGTTACTGAGATACTTTTACGTTGAAGGTATACCTCAAGGGCATTTGGTAATTTTGCTTATTGAGATACTTTTATGCCAAAGGTCAATATTTAAGATTGGTTTAGCCTTCTAAGGTTATTTTAAGGTCTATTAGGGTTATCGGGATACTTTCACATCGAAGGTATACCTTAGGGACATTTCGATAATTTTGCTCACCAAGATGCTTTTAAGCAAAGGTGAATATTTAGGATGGGTTTAGCCTTACAAGGTCATTTTAAGGTCCATTAGGGTTATCAGGATACTTCTACATCAAACTTATACCCTTAGGACATTTTGGTAATTTTTCTTATCGGGACATTTTTATGCTAAAAGTGAATATTTGGGATAGGTTTAGCCTTCCAAGGTCGTTTTAAGTCTATTAGGGTTATAGGGATACTTTCACGTCAAAGGTATACCCTAAGGGCACTTTTTGTAATTTTGCTCACGAGATACTTTTAAGCCAAAAGTGAATATTTAGGATGGTTTAGCCTCCTAAGGTCATTTGAAGGTCATTAAGGTTACCGAGATGCTTTTACGAGTATTTTGGTAATTTTACTCATCGAGATGGCTTTACGCTAAAGTCATTTAAGGTTGCTTTAGCCTTCCACAGCCATTTTAAGGTCTATTAGGTTACCAGGATACTTTCACGTTGAAGGTACACCCTAGGGGTATTTTGGTAATTTTGCTCACCGAAAAGGTGTTAAGCCAAAGGTGAATATTTAGGATTGCTTTAGCCTTCCACGGCCATTTTAAGGTCCATTAGGTTACTGGGATACTTTCACATCGAAGGTATACCCTAGGGGAATTTTGGTAATTTTGCTCACCGAAAAGGTTTTAAGCCAAAGGTGAATATTTAGAATGGGTTTAGCCTCACAAGGTCATTTAAAACTCCATTATGGTTACTGATATACTTTCACGTTGAAGGTGCCTAAGAGTATTTTGGAAATTTTACTCATCGGGATGCTTTTACGCTGAAGGTGAATATTTAGGATTGGTTTAGCCTTCCAAGGTCATTTTAAGGTCCATTAGGTTACCGAGATACTTTCACGTCGAAGGTATACCCTAAGGGTATTTTGGTAATTTTGCTCAGTGGGATGCTTTTATGCCAAAGGTGAATATTTAGGATGGGTTTAGCCTTCTAAGGTTATTTTAAGGTCTATAAGGGTTACTGAGATACTTTCACATCGAAGGTATACTTTAAGGGCATTTTGGTAATTTTTTCATCGTAATGTTTTTATGCCGAAGGTGAATTTTTAGGATTAGTTTGGTCTTCCTAGATATTTTATGGTTCATTAGGGTTACCTGGATACTTTTACGTCAAAGGTATACCTCTAGGGCATTTTGGTAATTTTGCTCATTGGGATGTTTTTATGCCAATGGTGAAATTTAGGGTGGGTTTAGCCTCCTAAGGTCATTTTAAGGTCCATTAGGGTTACCGAGATACTTTCATGTCGAAGGTATACCCTAAGGGCATTTTGATAATTTTACTCATAGGGATGCTTTTAAGCCAAAGGTGAATATTTAGAATGGGTTTAGCCTCCCAAGGTCATTTCAAGGGTCCATTAGGATAACCGACATAGTTTCACATCGAAGTCATATCCTAAAAGTATTTTGGCAATTTTGCTCATCGGGAGGCTTTTACACTAAAGGTGAATATTTAGAATTGGTTTAGCCTTCCAAGGTCATTTTAAGGTCCATAATGTTACCGAGATACTTTCATATCAAAGGTATACCTTAGGGGCATTTTAGTACCGGGACACTTTTTAGCCAAAAGTGAATATTTTGGATGGGTTTAGCCTGCCAAGGTCATTTGAAGGTTCATTAGGGTTACCGAGATACTTTCACATCAAAGATATACCCTATGGGCATTTTGGTAATTTTGCTTATCATGATGCTTTTTGCTAAAGGTGAATATTTAGGATTGGTTTAGCCTTCCAATGTCATTCTAAGGTCCATTAGGTTATCGAGATAATTTCATGTTGAAGTATACCCCAGGGACATTTTGGTCATTTTACTCACAGAGACGTTTTTAAGTCAAAGGTGAATATTAAGGATGGGTTTAGCCTCCCAAGGTCATTTATAGGTCCTTTAGGATAACCGAGATACTTTCACGTCGAAGCCATATCCTAAAAGCATATTGGCAATTTTGCTCATCGGGATGCTTTTATGCCAAAATTGAATATTTAAGATTGGTTTAGCCTTCTAAGGTTATTTTAAAGTCCATTATGGTTGCCGGGATATTTTCATGACAAAGGTATACCTTAGGGGCATTTTGGTAATTTTCTTTATTGGGATGCTTTTATGCCGAAGGTGAATTTTTAGGATTAGTTTCCCCTTCCTAAACCATTTTAAGGTCCATTAGGGTTCTCAAGATACTTTCATATCGAAGGTATACCTTAAGGGCATTTTCATAATTTTTCTTTAAGCTCGTCTTAGATAAGCATTAGGATGTTTTTAGGTTGAAATTGCATATTTAGGATAGGTTTGGCCTTTTTCAATAATTTTTGAGTCGTTTAGGGGTTACCAAGGTGTTTTCAAGTAGAAGGTATACCCTACGGGTATTTTCGTAATTTTGTATTCGAACCACATCCTATATGAGTACCATGATACTTTTACATCGAAAGCACTCATTAAGAATATGTTCATCATATTAGGTTATTTTTAGGTTATAGAGCCCGTACTTTTTAATAATAAAATTATTTTTATAAATAAGGCAATTTCTCCTAATTAAATTAATATGTAGGGTACCTACCATAATATGTGAGGAATTTTACGGATTATTTTAATGGTGAATTCAAATAGGAAGTCAAGATTTTTCAATTTTAGAAAAATAAAACTTTACATATTCCACATGGTTCTCCAACGGGATACGATAGAGAATTCGTGTCCACTTGGTTCCCTAGGAGAGTATAAAAAATTTTGTGATTTCCAAAAGCATTAAAACCCGGCTTTCTCAGAATAATAAATTTCTATAATAAAATATTATGAGAATTGTAATTAAATATCAAATATTGGAACCAAATAAAAATCAAAATTTAAGTTAACATGCGATTAATGAGGTACCAATTACCAGGCATCACGAGAAGGTTGATCCTTACTTGTGATTGTAACCGACTCCCAAACCCTTTTATGCGATTTCTGGTATGAGCGCATACCTTGGAGTTTGTTTTTAGGGGTTTCGTAACCCTCAAACATATAAACTTCGATAGGTGTGCAATCTCACCTGGCTAAAATAAGATTGGTGATGACTCTAAAATGAATGATCGTTTCGTAACGATTATTTAGAGAAGTCAAGTGAGCGATTCATCTTGACAATTTAGTCCCCAGGTATGAAAAATAATATTAATAAAGATATGGACCCCTAAAAATAAAAAGAAATAATTATATATATAAAAACAATGGATACATTTGCCATTTTAAGTTGGGCTGGTCAGGATTCGTATGACAGCTACGTTGCGATAGCCTGGCGACTCCACTGGAGATAGTTAGAGAGTCAAGCCTAAAATTAATTACATGTTAACTAAATTTTGATTAATTTGGTTTCAACCAATATTTAACTATAATTCTCAATATTTTCAAAATAAATTTTTCGTTATATTTTTGACTTATAAATTTCAGTATATATATTTCATATTTTTCACTGACCCTTTTGTTTCCTTGGTAGCATTATTTTTTAGGGGAATTTAGGATAGGGGCTTTTACTATTTTTGAAAGTGTTAAGTCATAAAAGGTAAGTTGTTCCCCCGCACACACTGTGCAGATGCATATGCATTAGATTCTCTTCCACATATATGAAAGAGGCATAGGTACCCAATATTTTAAGAGGGGGTGAAGTAGCTCTACCTTCTGAGGTGTTAGTCTCTGTCGAGGCCAGTCAAAAGCCTACTGGGTGTAAATTCCTATGCCTGCCTGAGGTGTTGCCTCATTATGGGCATGGAAGATACTACCACTTGAGTTGAACCCTTTCTAACATAAACCCACGATAGGTAAGGATTAGGATACCTTGTCAGTTCTTTCTAAACTCGAGGAACAATTTGAGAACCTATTTAGATGTCTAACCCAAACCTCATGTAATGAGCTATGGGAGATTCACCTAGTTAGAGCCATACTCGGTTCTAGAGGATACCAAATTAGGTACACATGGGGGAACGCTTCTAACCTTGTACTGTTATGATTTGTGTTTTTCATATTATTAATTGTATGCTGGTTATTATGATATATTTTACTTTTATTAATTTGTTATATTACGAAAGAGTTTTTTTTATTCTAGGAATCACATTTATATATATCCCATGGAAACTTGTAAATTCATTCATGCACCTGCAAAGTTCACATTCTTATATGTTCATGCATTCATAATTTTCATACTGTATTAATTCGTTTCATTTATTATATTTCAAGAATTAAGAGATGGGTGATAATTCAGAGGCAAAGGTCAATACGTTCATGTTCATCTAAAAATAGTTCAACCATAAAGTCCGTGGAATGGAAAATTTGCTCATAGATTGATAAAAATGGTTGAAGGTTTACATGAAAGAAACAAAGGCACATATTGGAAGTTTTAGAATACAGGGGAAATCAAATGATTGTGAAGATAACTTTTTGGGCTACTTGCCAGATTTTGTGAATATAGGGTTAAAAAAATGAATGAAACATTTGAATGATTAGGGTTTTCAAAAATCCCTTAGAAGCACAACACAGTTAAGAAAATGTAACATTTGCATGACCAATTCTTTTTGTTACTTTGCTTTTGAATTTTGTAAATATGACTACGTATGACCACAATCAGCCGATAAGGTAGAGAATTTTGGTAAGTGGTACAATGCTGTTGAGTCATGACTCAAATTCCTCGGATTCTTGCTTCTACAATAATCTTTATGTCTATTGAATCATGTCTCATTCACTCATTTATATATTTGTTCATTCATACATTTTTTTTTCATTTATAGACATACAGGCATGGATAATAATAAAAATAAATGTTGATAAGATATATGTATTCATGCATACTGATTTAAGTTCCTCTTACATTTTTTTAAGGCGAAGTAACATGAATCATGAAATGGAAGACATAACAAACTACAAGCACGATGAAGTTTCTCAAAACAAGCAAGTCTATTTGCACCCAATAAAATATTATTTATACTTCTGTAAGGGATTCAGGGAAGTACAAGCTTAAAGACAATTCTCTAACATTTAAGACATACAACCAGTGGACACTAATATTGGTTCCCTTTCATAAAGGGTAGATGTCAAAATTGTTGCATTAAAAATGGAATTGGGGTCCTTGACTTTAACAAGAACGAAAGGTTTTACAAAAGCAAAACCATAACTAAAAAATTGTGTAATAGTCCTGTATCATAACAACACTTCTATCGAGGATCTGGGGAAGTGCAAGCTGAAAGGCAACCACTTTATGGTGTTCAGTATATGGAAGTCGGTCCCATAATACATATTCATGCTAACCAAGGGGCAACATGTAGCATATGTGGGATGAGAAAGTAATTCTATCATAGCCGATAGGACTCTATGAAGTTGAGAAAACAGGGAAATCCATTTGAACGATGACCTTGACCCCAGCCTTTCATTGTTCAACAACCTCAATAGAATCAGATGATCTCTTCCATTCCAACAAAAATTGGAAAACTCCCTACACATGGTGGTATAATTCGAGCATCAGGTTGTAGCACATTTTGCCTAAGGATTCCATCAACTAATGCATGTTGTTTAATGTGAAGATAATTCAAAGTATCTGCATGGTCGGTAGAAGATCACATGCTGCTATAAATTCCAACTTGAATTACTTGGATGAGTTTTTGCCATGCAATGAGCTTTTGGATTCATCTTTTCTACTAAAGGATCAAGTCTTATATAATGGCTGTGCTCATGGCATGATTGAGATGACAGGAAATAACCATGCATCTTGTGGAATTTTCAAGCTTGAGAACTTAGTGTTGATATACCTTTTGATGTTCCACTAGCTGATTTACAACTCGGCCCTTAGAGATGTCGATTTAGTAAAATTTTGAAGTTAGAAGACGTTTATCAACAATGATTGGTCTAAAGGTTGTTGACCTTTTAGTAGTATGCCAATCAGGGATAATTTCTATCTCAACTTTAAAATTTTGTACATTTCTTATGAAATGAATTTTGATTTGTAAATACTATGCATACTTCACTAACCATGACTTTTGTTCATAATGATTTCCAATACTAAGGATAATGTGAACATTTTAGAAAATTTTTCTTTGGTAAGTGATCACCATTAGTTTGAGGTCTCTCAGAAAGGTCTTTCACTTCTACATATATAATTCTCCCAAACGTTCAACTATAGACCTTTCATCACTATAGAGTTTCCACACCTAAATGTTTTTTTTCTATGGATTCCTTGAAGGTCGAACAAATAGATTATGCTCCTAAAAGATTCAGATATCGATAGTTTGACAAGTGTTAAAATAAATTTGAGATTTCCCTTATTTTGATAATCTTTTACCATAATTTTCATGACACTCTTCCAAATCCTCAATTCAGGAAGAATAAGAGTGAACATAAGCCAAAATCTCCTTTTCCTTTTGAACAAAACCTTTTTAAACCAATTTTTGATACATAAGATATGAGATTTGAGATCTTTTCCAAGCCAATATGATTTTCTTTCTTAGAGGCTCAACCAATTGTTGGTGGCTATGAAGCCAATCATATTGAAGGGCATATTGTAAGCCTTTATTGAGTGCAGCATCCTACTATTAAAGTATTCAAAATGATTTTGAAAAAAAAAAAACCTTTTTTTAGCAAAATGGTTAACCAGTTCAAATTGCTATGTTTGAAATGAAAAATGGCCTTCTTTCTCTATCTTTTCTTAAGTATAGAAAATTATCTCATTTGTAGTCCCGTTTGAGCCTAGTTGTTTATTTTCTTTCTCTAAACCCTAATCAAAGATCACCCTCCTCACTGGGGGGCAAGTGAGGCAAAGCTTCAAGATTAGAAGGGGAAAATTCCATTATAAAATTATGAGAAGAACAATTAAACATCGTGAAGTAAATTTTAAAGAAATAAGAAAGTTTAGGTTTCAAGTTCAAATATTCCAAGTAAAGAATGAAGAAAATTTTTAAGTTCTTTCACAATAAAGAACAATGAAAGTTTTGAAGAAAGAAAAATGAGAAATAAAGAAAAATAAGGAAAACAAAAGTTGCTAAAGAAAAAAAGATTTGTTCGTCTTGAAAAAAAATGCCGAAATCAACTCTTTTTTAAAAGAACCACTCATTGATTCAATTGCCCTTAAACACTTTATTTGGGCCTATTTATCTTTTTCTTTTTAAACCCTGAACCATGGCCTACATTACATACCTAACAAAAGTCCATTTTGATCAAACATAGCTATCTGGGCTATTGGGCTGTTCCTATAAAGCTCTTTAAAATTTCATCTTTTTGAATGATTTTTGAGTCTTTAATAATATGATGGGGCAGGCTTAAAAGCCTAAAAATCGCTCCTAAATCAACAAAGATAGTCATCAATCAGAGAAAACCGATCATCCTAATTCAGAAATGACCCCAAACCTTTGAAAATTCATGACCTTAACAAAAGGTTGAGTCAAATGCCCTGACATTGATTCCTTTCTAAATAACCTTTTAGAACTTTGTACCTAACCTTGAGAATTAATGCTTACCAAAAGCCTTTCAGATCAATCCTTTGAGTCTTGGTGTTGACAAGCATTAGTTTAACAACTGTCAGGCTATTGTATTTGAATATTAAAGGATATTATAACTTAATTGTTTATCTTTCAAGGAATTCTTTAAATGAACGTCTATCTAAATTTAGTCTTGGTAAACCTCGACTTTGTCATATGAATTTCTTCAAGAAAAATTTTAGTAGTGTCACCTATTTGTGCCTCTAAATTCATTATCCTTGATATTGGCAAATCCATGGTCAAAATAGTTTTAGAATTTTCATAGATTTTGATCAAGAAAACTGTTGCTTCAAGTTAATGAGAAAGTGATCTCGTTTTGTAAATCTTGGAATTTTGATAAGTCATGATATTTTTCATGATTTTCAATAGAAGTTTGTAAACATGCCTCGAGCAAATATTTATCTAATTGATAAGGTTGTATTGTTGAGTTGATAAACATTAATTTGATATTTGGTGACTTTTTAGGAAAAATTGAATAATTCTTAGATCCCTGAAATGAAGATTAGAAGAAGGATTTCATGGGACAAACATATGATAACCCATTAATGATTTAAACCTTCAACTTTAAGCATAGGAAGAAGCCTTTAACTTCAAGTTTAGTTGCAGGCTTCTTTTGCCAAAAGAGGAGAAATATCCATAACATCTTTTGAAGATACCTTCAAATTGAGGTTCATGCTGACTCTCTTGCTTAAAAACAAATACAAATGTTTGCAACATTTTCAGAAAATGCTTTCAATTCCAAGTAAAAGCACATTTTTTTAAAAAAGATATCTCTATGCCGACTTATCAATTCTGTCCTAGTCAACCATTTTCTCCTTGTTGACTTGTTGGTTTTATCCTAGTAAACCTTTTTATCCTTGTTGACTTGTCAACTTTATTTTGGTCAACTTTTTCTCCCTGTTGAATTGTCGACTCTATCTTGGTCAACCTTTTCTTCCTGTTGACTTGTCAGCTTTGTCCTAGTCAACCCTTTTATCCTTATTGACTTGTCAGTTTTGTCCTAGCCAATCTTTTATCCTTGTTGACTTGTTGGCTTTATCCCAATCAACCCTATTTATCTCTACTGACTTATCAGTTTTATCCTGATCAACCTTTTATCCTTGTTGACTTGCCGACTTTATCCCAGTCAACCCTGTTTGTCCTTGTTGACTTGTTGACTTTGTCTCGTCAACCTTTTATCCTTGTTGACTTGTCGATGTCACAACGTACCCTGAGGTAGATCCTCGCAGATCTATGAGTGCGTACGACTTAAAATATTTTTTTGACTTGGAAATGTCTTCTTGACCGAGACCTTTTTGGTGATATGATGAGAACAAGAATGTACGGATTCTTGACTTATGGTATAGTGAAAGGAACCATAAGACGAATCGCTCATCTTATTGGTCTTGGATGACCATCGTAAAATGGTCAATGCTTGGAGTCGCCATCGATCATTTCGGGCTAGGCATGATCGGATGCCTATTGAAATCTATGTTCTAAGTTACAAAACTCAAAACATCGATCTCGTGGTCTACATAATGCAAAGATTCACCATTTGGGTTCGGGAGTTGGTTATGCATGATGAGGTACAAACCTCTTCGCGACACCCGAAATTGATACCGTGCTAGCTATGTCTTTCTCAGTTTTGACTCTTTCAATCTTAACTTATCATTAGTTTGACATGACCCCTTTTAATGCATGAATCTTGTAGAAATAATCCAGGTTTTGATGAAAAAGATTTAACCTTATATACGCCCCAGAGAGATAGGGAATATAGAGATTTTTGATAAAAATGACCTCTGGATTTTACTTTGAAAACGAAATGTTCCACTTTAGGCACTGGAGAGATACCTATGCGGAACATTACCTTTAATTTATTTGAAACAATTTGAAAATATGAATGCAAATAATCATCACAAAGAAATCATGTTAGTAAGACAATAAATAAAGTAACATAACATGGATCATTCAATGCAAAGATAAAGAAAAGGAATCTAGTATTGGAATTTATCTTGCTATTGGCATCGATCATCTAGGAATAACCGAATCGACAATTTTTGAGATGTATCTAGGTTTCTTGATTAAACAAGGTTTGTTTGATACATTCATAGAAGTCCGAGAAGGAGAGAAAAAATTTAATTGTAGTTGACAGACAGGGTTAGACTATCCTTTTGGAAAGATAGGGTTAGAGTATCCCCGTGGTTAACAATAAATAATTTTGACGAAAAGAGGTTCCTTTTAATCTTGACAATTTTGAAAAGCCAAGTTGGAGTGTCCCCTTAGAAGGTCGGGGTTGGAGTATACCCAAAAGTGACACGTCCGACACTCTTTAAAGAAGTTAAGTTGATAAAATCTTGTGATTTAGAAGACGGATGAGCATTTTGACAACTTTGGGTAAAATAAATTATTGTGAATGAGGATGATAAAGATGAAAATGTGTTTATGCCTTGATACAAGACAATGGGAGGTCAAAACATGTTCTCGAGTCTAATCGAGTTGACATAGAGACATTCGAATGTCTTGAGACGAAATTTGGGAAAATAACTCGATTTTGACCAAAACCAAAAACAGGGGATAGCATTGCGCTATCTTGCTTCCCAAATTTATTCTAAATTGATTCGAAAGGTTTAGAAGGTGGACAAGACACCATTAGAAAGGTGACTCTATGAGGGTCATCCTAAAAATATTCCCACTATCCCAAATAGTCACTTTCCAAGGGAATAAGTTTTTAAATTCGGATCTATTTTGTTGTTGGCAAAGCATACAAGGAATGAGGTGTGTCAAATTTTGAAAAATCATTCTGGACTTATTTGGTATTGAAAAATTGCAAATAGTACCTTTCTAGATAGGGAATTTCATGAACTTTTTAAAAAAAATGCTTGAAAATTTTGGAAAAATCATTTAGTGGGCCTGAACAGCCCGACCAGAATATGTGTTCGGATTCTAGAGGCTTTGGATAGTTTAGATTTGAAAAATCATAACTTTCTCATCCGGACTGATCCGGGGGTGAATAAGATATTGTTTTAAAGATAATTCAAAATTCTTTGACAAAAAAATATCAAAAAATTCATGAAAAACCATTTTGGATTTTAAAATGATTTTTAAATTTGTAACAGTTATGCTCCCAACAGGGGACAAAGCAGAGCAGGGGATATCTCCTATTTTTTATGTCTACAGGTCTACACTCAAGTCATTGACATTCGAACGTCCATGACTGAAGGGAAAGAGTGGCATGAGCATCATAGACTCATTTGCACAGCCCCGGAGTAGTTTGGGACAATGAAACAGTCCGTTAATCATACCACTCAAGGTTTTGACTCAA
>JBBYHL010060846.1:0-99038 GCA_038381835.1 Adansonia madagascariensis | reverse complement strand
CCCCCCCCCCCCCCCCCCCCCCCCCCCCCCCCCCCCCCCCCCCCCCCCCCCCCCCCCCCCCCCCCCCCCCCAAAAAACACAATCCCCCATATGTATTTATTACTTGTACTGTAACCACAAATAATTAGTTGAAAGGAAATGCAAATATTTCAAAATTAGCAAAAAGGAAACAAAAATTACTTTTATGACCAAAACATTCAATAGGTGTAAAATAACAACGATATTCGATTTTCATTTGTAAAAACAAGATAATATATGTACGTTCAATTATAAAAATACAAAACAATTACCTTATAGTATATGCATGTCAGTAACTATTAGAAACAGAGTTAATTGTGTATGAAAGATTGTAATTAGAGTTCATTTTAAAGATGACATTATATTTTGAAAAAAAAATTCTAAATCCTAACCCTAAACCTAATTACCTAAGCACCCTCAAATAACAGACTAATAATATATACATATATATATGCATGCATGCATGTTTGTATGTATATATGTATGTTGAGGGATGGGGTGTACATCAATTGAGAATATAACAGGGAAGATATGTAGAATGAACTAAGACTACATGTATATTAGTAAAACTTATATTCTCTATTTTGAAATGTACACAAGATTGTCCATTATATGATCCTTTGTCTCAAATCCAGTGAAATGTTTTACAGATACACAAAATCAATATTTTTAATAACTTTTCCCCCTAACATTCATCCATGAACTTAGGGCTTTGAACTTTTACTAATGTACATAGATTGTTGACTAATTGCACATAATTTTTCCCTAAATGTCTTTTCTGTACATGACAATCATATGTAATTGTATTTTCCAGCAATTGAATAGGGGGACATAAAAGTAATTGTGATTTCTTTTTTACCAAATTTACATATCGACATTTCCAATTCAATAATTATTCTTGATCATGGTACCAACCAGCAAACATTGTTGTTAGACAACTTTTTTGTAATTCCTCCAAAAACTTCTTCCCCCAACGACTTTAACAAGGTGCACCCCATATAAACTCATCGTCAGGGAAATAATCGCCTGATGCTCAGAACTTTTCTCTGAAGTGAACTTTCATAAAAATATCCCAAAATAAGCACACAAAATAGAAAGCACCCACAGCCATTCAAAACATACATGGGGACAAGTTTATGTGAGAACACAATCTGCCCTACCAACTTCATTGGTATTAAATTTCTGGTCAGCCAAACAGTAAGACATGTACCTTACATGATGAAGCAACAAGCTTGCCCTCGTGGTCACAGCATAAGGAATACAGCTCATTCCCATGACCATAGAGTTTGTGTGATTCTGGCCATAGCGTATGCCATGCAAGTTGATCCTCAATAGGGGGTTCAGTTAAAGCAACTGGAACAGCATCGGGAACAGATTCAAGAGTGTCAAAACCATCATTTCCAAGATTATCTTGGATCTCCTGGGCTGCTGCAAGGAAAATTCTTCCTGTCAAATAATTTGCTTATACAAGCTCATGCACATAAACAGATAGACATAAGCTCAGGTCATTGCAAATATAAAAGAAGCAAGAAGCCTTCACCATTTAAAGGAAAGACAACAAAAATAGGATAAGAATAGTACTAAAGTTGCAAACAAAAACTTGTGTTCACAAGCAGTTGTGCGGCATAAGAAGCAGATGCAACTGCCTCAGTCAATGGACAGTTGTCCAGAATAAGAGAAGTGGCAAATACTTGAGTTTCATTTTTTTCCCCTCCCCTTTAAAGCAAGATATTAGCTGGGGTAGGACAGGTTAGCCTGCATCTAAAACGGTTCTCAAGGCATAAGCACAAAAAATGGTACAAAGGATATCCAACTAAATGCCAACCAGCTATAAATTTGCAAAGATGTTTCACTTTAAAAAGGAAACTTTAATAAAATCTAAATCATTTGTTAGAAACTAGAAAGCAGAACAGTTAAAATTATGTTAGGTTCACAGTCATCTGATAAAAAAGGGTATCCTAAGGATCTCAGTTGGAATGCACATATTGTGTATTAGTTATTTACGAGAGACTAACCGTTTGCATAAATAGGTTTCTGTGACAGACCAAGAGCGGACATGTTAGCACCCAAGACCTGAACATCTGCTTGGATGTCTTCAGGAAAACTGGAATGTTCTGAAGTAGCATAATGCAGCGTCTTTAAGAAGGATAGAGGGGCTTCAAAAACTCTGGCAACTTTCTCCTCTGCTCCACTGACAAAACGATGGTTCCCTTTTCCTCGAATGATAGCTGCACAATTTATATCATGCCCATGAACTTGAGGCCGAGCAATTTCATTCCAGGAGTCTCCATCAGACTGAGGATCTTGATTGTGCCATGGAGCAAAAATACGAGTTGTCTGCAATGAGAGATTGAAGCGTCATTATTGCCAATTCATATCATGAAAAATTCAAAGGAATGTAAATTAATTCTATCGATATCAACCTCTCGTCTTTGAATTAAATTAATTATAAACAGGATCCACAAATTCAACTTGATTTTTAAGGCCACAAATGTTAATAAAACTCTTAAACAAGTATGCTATCAAGAGATTAGAAAGTAACAAAATATTGACTTTTCTTCTCGCATTTTTAACTAAAACATTAGCAAATTCACCTTCCTGACATGGTCTTACAGGAAGACAGACATAAAGTACTCCAATCGGAACATTCTTCGGGGAATGCCATTGTGATATCATTTTTAGAAAATCTTGATTACTTGTTTATTTTCCACAAAATAAGAAAGGAAAAAAAAAGTTCAACTTTAAGCTATTAGCCAAATTCCACATACTTTCAAGCATACTTACAAAGTGTCTTGGCCAGTACCAATGCAGAACTTTTCTCACAGATTATATGTGTAAATTTGAAGCATTGAAGTATTTGATAAATGCAACAGATTTGAAATAACCTTGTCCTAACAACGCATAGAGTGACCATGCAAGGCAACATGTTCTAAACAGATATACATGTGAACCAAAAGAAAGGAAATATAGAAGGGTGGGAGGACCACATCATCCTTTTTTTTTTTTTTTTGGTGGTTGGGGGTGGGGGGGACGACGAGATTCGAGGCTGCCACATTTTGAATCTTGGTCACTCTATCAACAGAGAGCTCAAAGCATAAATAAAAGTTCATATACCAACGTCTGAAACATGGGTGACATCTCACCTGATCATGACTAACTGACAGCATGTACTCACCACACTTTGCCCAAGCAATATCTGTCACTGCTGCAAAATGCCCAGAGGGGACTTTCTGTGGTTGCCAATTATCTGTGCCAACACCAACATTTTTCCACATATGGAATGAGCCACCATATCCATGTGCCAAGATAGAACGAGCATCTGGGCTCCAATGTCCACCATAAAAGCCTAAAGCACAATGGCTTAATTCCCCAACGGTGACCACATTCATCCAAATACCAGTTTTCCTCTCAGGTTGCCAGATCATCATTGTCTTATCCATTGATGCAGACAAAATGCTTTGGGATTGATAGAAGCTAATCCCCTCTTCAGCAGCAACCGAAGGTGGTTGCCACTGTACCGAATATACCCAATCCTCATGTCCAATCAGAAGAGATTCCAAAGATATTTGGTAAGAGAATGAGCCAGCTACAAAAATAGGACCTTCAATATAAGATGCCAGGCTTATTTCACTTCTTTTATGTGTACCCTCTGCATTGGCTAGAGAACCTCGGAGAGTCAACTTCCATATGCGTATGCCTTTGTCCTGAGATGAACTTACAAGTAGAACACTTTCGGCTTCACCACTGAATAGGGGTAACGAGAAGTCTAAACTCCTGATCCAATCTGTATGCCCTTTTAATTCACAAGCACGAACAAACTGGGCATGCAAATTTTACAAATAAAAGCAAAATTATTTATAGGCCACAAAAAATATATATATATTTGAGGGAGAAAAAATCATATGGTTAAAAAATATCGTGAATTTTTGGGTATCTTGACACTAGAAATGGCAATGGATAGCAAAAAAAAGGATATTTGACACTCTTACGCTTTGGTTTTTGCGGATTTGGATATTGTGGATTTACCATCCACAGCGGATCCAGATATAAACATCTTGATAACTACTATCTGAATCTGCATTGATTTTGGTTTGGGTAATGTCAGATATCCGAATCCATTATATGAAACTGCTTTATTTATATGGATAACAGATTTGGATATCTAAACCCACTATCCATTTACATATTTAGTTCTTAATTTTATACATTTTTTAAAAAAAATTGATTTAGTAAATTTGAATATTTAGTAGATTCAAATATCCGATCCATGTTGCTCTTTAAATCGGATTGCAGAATCGGGCAGTGATATTTGGATACCAAGCAGGCAAAACCGCATTTGGATTTCGGATAAATTAAGAAGATCAGGATATTTAAAAAATTGCAAACATCCGATTAGCCGTCATCCCTGCTTGACACCTTTTGGAAGACATGGCCTAAGATACGGTAGAATGGAGAAAAAAATTCTGTCGAAACTCTACCAGAGTGGAATTAAAAACATATTGAGTTGAGATTAGTAGAAAATAATTGATGCATGAACAAAACAGGATGATTAAAGCGGACATTGGTACCTTTCCGGTCCTCCCCCCACAATAAAGATATATCTTGTTATCCAATCCCCCCATTGCCAGGGCTATAAGCCCCGTATTTCCAGGCAGCTGTGCAAGTGAAAGCGCTACCATTGGTCTTGAGCCAACATTAAGAGTTTCCAGGCATGACAATTTACAGTCACCTAGTGGAAAAAGGAAAACCAATCAAAATATCAATGGTTATCAACTACTGTGCAATAATTTGTTTTAAGAGGATAGCAAATAGTTGATTAATAAAAAATTATATAGAACCTAAATGACAGATTAAACAAACACAGAAAATCATCATCAATTGCATGCTATAATAAGATTATAATTGAAGCAAATAAAGAGAATGCGACAAGAAACTACCTCTAGCTTGGTTGCATCCTGCACGGCAACCATGATCATTTGGTCCAATTAATGCTTGTTTAACAGAATCAAGACGTGAAAACAGTGGACTGGAAAGTTCAAACAATCTATTCTCTATTCCTCATCTCAACAATTTTAAATAGAACAAATAAACAAATTAATTCCAGTTTTTAAGAAATGGGATTTGTGCGACCAGTTCATCTAATTAATTCATAAATAGAAGTATAGAACTTGAGCAGCCAAATACCTTTCAATGTCATAGAGAAATATTAAATTAAACTGACGCATCCATGGCGTAAGAAGAACATATTATATAACTGTTAAATAATAATTTGTAAAAAACAACAAGATCTAAAGAGGATTTCATGTGACAACTAGCAGTTTAGGTGTTGAGTATGTACCAATCCTCAAATATTTTCTGCCACTTTCTTAAAGTTTAATAGCTGATCTATGCAGCATTATGGGATGACTTTTCATACGAATTTTTTAAAGATAAAGGAGATAACAATAATCTTTTTTGCTTTGCCAAAAATTCCTTAAATTAAAAAAAAAAATAGTATCCACCACAAAAAAATAGAATTTCTTCAAAAATACAGAACAACTACCTAGCATATATCCAAAAGCCAAAAAATAAGCATACATCCACATTAACTAGAATGTAGATTTTATTAGCTATCCTAGGTTAAAATCCTAAATATACTAAAGCTCAATAGGCTTAAATATCAAAATCTTTGTGGTTTAAATACAAACAAAAAGTAACTAAATTTCAAATCAAATTGGAAGATAATATCGTGTCTACATGGGGAGCTTTCCAATAACTAATTTTCAAATTGCAGCAAGTTACAGAAGAGGGGAGAGTAAAAAACCTAGGATTTACAATGACACCAAATGCAAAAATGTTAAACTAAGTTTCCTTAAACATTTGACTCACCCCCAGAAGAAGTTGGAAACACAGCATCCCATATGCAAACGGTGCCATCAGAAGAAGAAGTAGCAAATATTGCAACACTTTGAGAAACCATGAATCCAGTAATGCATGTAATGCCCTTCTTATGTGATTGTGGCAGTTGTAAAACATGCCTCCACTGTTAAAAAAAAAAAAAAAAAACAAACAAAGAAAGCAGCAAAAAGAAGATTAAAATAAAACAATCATAGCAAAAAGATAACCATTCCAAATTCTTTCAAACAATACTTAAATTTGAAAATACCACCAAGGTGTTGCAGCAACTGACTCTATTTTGGTATCGCAGCAGGAAAAAACTAGAGGATTTAGAGAGTAAATACCTTATTGTCAGCAAGAGATAGTTCCCACAGAATAATAGCACCATCAGCATCTCCAGACAGTAAATAATGCCGCTCTAAGTGTTTCGCTGCAAACAACATACAGAAAAGAGTTCATTACCACACCAATAAATGGTTCAAATCCTACTAAAAACACTCAAAAAAGGTTGAACTTCTAAGAACATTTTAGTACCAAAACAAGCTTAAATCAGAATGTAAACCCAAATAAACAAACAAAACAGGTTCCCGTTAATAAATCCATACAATTTTGCAAATAAAGCAGCAGAATTAAACTGTACATTTGAATGCAAACTTGTTATTTGGAAGCCAATGGGTGCAGTTCACAGCTGCCTTATGACCCGGAAGTGTCGTCAAAATTTGAGCAGACTACATGTAACAAGACAAGAAAGAAAAAGCATTGATCAAAAAAAAGGAAAAACAAAAGGATAAAACCGGGAGAAAGAAGATAAAGAAGTAACCTTGGGACAGAAGATAGCGACAGCGTTTTGGGCACCAAAGGAGACCAAATCAGAAGCACCCCATGAAACGTTGTTAACTATTCTGTTGCAACCTGCTCCTATGAACAATCTTTTCACTTCAGCTTTAGACATTTCTTCTCTTTTTTTTTTAAGTGAACAAAACAGAGAAAAAAGCAGTTGCTGCCGATGGAAGTGAGAGAAGGCGGCTAAACCAGTAGAGCTCTGCCCACTTTAGCTCTCCAGTTCGGAGACAGGGGTTCGGAGATGAAAAGGTTTTAGGGTTTAGGAAAGAGAGAACTGAACTAGTTTGGTCGTTGTTGGTGTTGGACGCAGGCTGGGCCGGGTCGATCCCGGGCCTCAAAAAACATACCAAGATACATCTCAAGTGGTATTCTGACTCGTTGTAAACGTGTCAAAAATCGTTAGTTTTGTTGTTATATACCCTGCAATGCATGTAATATTTATAAATAATAATTAATATTAGATATATAATTATATATTAATTAAAAATAAAAATAAATTTATATATAAACAAAAACTTGCATGTAACGTATCAGTTTACCTTGAATTAAAATTTTTAAAATAATATAAATTTTAAAATTAATTTATTAAAAATATTATTTTTCAATTGGATAAATATTTTAAGTGATAATTTATAAATATAATAAATATAAATGTTCATTTTATCCAATCCAAATATTTTCAATATTTATGTTTTTATATATTATAAATTAAAAACGTATATATATTGGGTTAAGTCGAATTTTACATGCATGGTCAATGAAGTTTTTCTCAATGATTATAAAAGGAATAAATACAACTTCAGATAAAATATGTCAAGGTATTTTAACTTTCATTCCTTTGAAATTTTAACCCAAACTAACTCGTTTAAAAATTAATTAACCTGGCATAAGTGTCCAATAAAATATTTACAATTATTCAATAATACCATATTATTTTTTTAACTTAGATTGGATAATTATGAATTACCTAAAAAAAACTAAAAAAAGCTGAAGTATGAATTACCCTTCTGGGTAAAATTTTGGGTGAAATCAACTCTAAGTGCCTTAAAACTAATTGGATTGGATAAGGGATCTACCATGAACTGACTAGTCACTTTATTGGTACAAGGTTGTTCTTCATTTTAGTGTGGCAACTATAAGATCGTATAGCATCAAAATTGTGTTTCCAAATGTAGTTCATGGCTGATTAGTAAGTGCCTAGGTTTATATAAATTATTCTTTTATTTTAATCTTTTCTAGCTATTTTTTATGATTATCATAAGCATTTTTTTTTATTTTGCAGGATTTAATTAGATAAAAAATACAAAAGAAGCAAAAATTCTCTAAGTTAGGGAATTTATGTGGGTTTCAAATTCTAGTGAGCTGATCTTGGAGAGCTTTAATTACACTAGGAGAAGTTGGAAGATAAAGTTCTACTTGGGTTAAGGGTTTGAAAGCTGAAGTAATTATCTTTGAAAATTATATCTTAGGTAATTATTTATCTCTTGGATAAATGAAAAAAATCAGCCCACAAATCCAACTTTATGGCTACATTTAGAAAGAAAATTGCATATAAACTCTTAAGAGATCAAGATAAAAATTAGAGATTGATTTTTTATTTTTATTTTGATAAATTAATGTTAATTATCTTTATTCCTAGCTTTAATTGTATTCTTTCCCAATAAATAAAGAGGGTTAAACAATTTTGATCTTCTCGTTCTTACTTTCTTTCTCTCTATTTTATTCATTGCTTTTTAAATTATGTATTTCTAAGTTTTTTATTTGGTACTAAAAAGATTTGCAAGGTTTTTTATTATTGGTCATGAGGAATAAATGAAATTGTTTTCAAAGTCTTTTTTTTTTTACAAATATCTTGTGTTTTTCTATTTAAATGTCATGGTTATATGATTTCAATTTCTAGGATGCATACTAGTGGTTTTCTCATATTTAATCTAGAGCTAGTTTAATTAATCAAACACATAATAATTTGATTAGTTTTACATAAGTAGCAAATAACTTTAATGAGGATGGTCAAGTTGTCATTTCAAAAGCTATGAAAAATACAAGTCTTGCTTGAATAAAGTCAACTTTTGGTTTTGTTAGATTGAATCAATTAAACTTTTCTAGTTTCTAAAGCTGTCTTTTAATTATATTCTAAGAGCTTCTTTTAGGATAGTTAAATGATAAGGGTTAATCATAGTGCTTAACTTGGTTAACTAGGAAATAAGGGAAGGTAAGGAAGTCAATACATGTTTGATTCCATGAATGATTTATTTATTTAAAAAAATGCATAAGAGTTTTCCATGATTAATAATAATACATTAGTAAGTAATATTGATTTACTACCAAAGTCTTTTCATAGTTGATTCCTTTTACTTAAACTATTTTCAAACTTATTTTCATTTTGTTTTTAATAAAAAATAATATAAAACCCCTTATTGATTTTTATTGTTTTTTCTCTACTAGATTCTACCGTTTTTCTTATCACTTTATTTCTTTTCTTTCTATTCCCAAAAGCAGTTTTGCATTTCTAAAGGTCCTTGTGGGATACGATCTTTACTTTTTTACATTACAAATCTAAAATCAAGCTAAAGGAAGTGAGCATTATAAATGGGTAGCATCGAAAACTACCAAGTTTTTGGCGCTGTTGCCGGGGACCTATTAGTTGAATATAATTTTGATTTTGTTATTTCTTTTTGTTAGATTTTATTTGTTTGTTTATTTTACGGGTATATGTCCTTTGAAGACATAAGGCTTCATAGGATAAGGCAATTCATTCAAGAAATCGAAATCCTCTCTAAGCTTCAAAGCATTAGAAGCAATTGCATAAGGATCTTCTACTTCTACATCCTTTCCAAATCAATCACCTCCCAGGATGTCATCCATACACTTTTCGGCTTCTTCGAGTGCATCAAGAGTAGAAATCATGGCCATTGAACAGAATGTTCAGGAGCGCACATTAAAGTAGCTTGCTGCTCTAATTATCATATCTTAACCTCTTTGCATTAATTTTCCTAATTTACAATAACCATTTGAACTCAAATCTAGTCTTATTCGCTTACTACCTATCTTTCGTGGTCTTGCAGGGGAAGAACCAAATAAACACTTTAAGGAGTTTGATATGATTTGTTTGGGCATGAAACCACCGAGGGTGTTGAAAGATCAAATAAAGTTAAGGGCTTTCCTATTCTCTTTAGGAGATTTGGCAAAAGATTGGCTCTACTACCTTTTCTCCAGATTAGTGACTACTTGGGACGAGATGGCAAGGCTCTTTTTTGAGAAGTATTTTTCAGCCTCTAAAGCTGGGAGCATTAGAAAAGAGATTTGCGGAATAAGGCAAAATCAAGGGGAGACATTATACGAGTATTGAGAGAGATTAAAAAGTTATCTACAAACTGGCTCATCATCAGATCTTGGAGCAACTTTTGATCCAATACTTTTACGAAGGCTTGCTTCTTATGGAAAGAAGCATGATCGATGCAGCCTTTGGAGGTGCGTTGGTTGACAAAACACCCAATAAAGCAAGAGCCTTAATCTCTAACACGGTAGCTAACAATCAATAATTTGGTACAAAGACTAATAATTCCGTAAGGAATGTTAGTGAGGTGAGTACATAATCCTTGCAAAATCAAATTTTTGCTTCACTCGTGCATCAAATTGCTGTAGGAAATATACAAGTAAAAGTATGCAGAATTTGCTCAACCTAAGGACACATGACTAATATGTGGCCCACCATCCAAGAGGACTATTTAGAGAAAGTCAATGTAATTAGTGGATTCCATGGACAACCATAACAGAAATATGATCAATTCTCTAACACTTATAGGCCCAGATGGAGAGATCATCCTAACTTTAGTTATGGGAATCAAAGAGGCAAAAATTTCAACTTTCAACAAGGAAATCTATGGACCTCTCAATATTAACCTAGAACACAACTTCTAAGGCATCAAGTAACTTTCTTGAGGATATTGTAAAAATGCTTGCAACTAATCAAGTTAATTTTCCACGAAAAAATGATGCAAAACTTATCAATTTGGATAAGCAAATAGGGTAAATTGTAACATCTTTGAGTAAGTTGGAAAGCCAAGGTTCAAAAAAGTTACCTTCACGAATAGTGATTAATCCAAATGAGGGAGTTAATGCCGTAACTCTCACTTACACAAGAAAAGGAAAAGAAGTTGGCCAACCAGAAACAGGTAAGGCCGAATTAAAGCATGAGAAAGTAGTGAACTTGAAACACTTCCACAACCCAAGAATGACAAGGCAATGTCCAACTCTATCAATTCTGGTTTTAAAATATTACCCCTTTTCCTAGTCATTTTGCTAGGTCTAAAAAGGAAGAATTGGAGAAGAACATATTAGAAACCTTTTAGAAGGTTCAAATGAACATACCTTTCTTGGATGCTATAAGGCAAGTAGCCAAGTACACTAAATTCCTTAAGAAGATGTGTACAATAAATAAAAGGTATAAGGTTAATGAAAAGGTAAGTTTGGGGGAAAATGAGTCTGCAATAATTCAAAGAAAGCTAGCTCCTCAAGTGTAAGGATCTAGGTTCATTTACTATTCTTTGTAGAATAGGAAATATAAGTTTTGAAAGGGCAATGTGCGATCTAAGGTCATCCATTAATGTCATGCCTAGGTCTATATTTAACAAATTAAACCTTGGAAATTTAAAAAAAAAAAACTAGTGTAATCATTCAACTAGTAGATAGGTTAAATGTTTACTCGGATGGTGTGGTGGAGGATATCTTAGTTGGAGTCAATAATTTGGTATTTCTAGCTGATTTTTATATTTTAGACATGAAAGATGAGTTTTCTATTAATTCAGCACCTATTTTGTTAGGAAGGCCATTCATGAAAATGGCTAAAACTAAGATAAATGTTCATAATGATACTTTTACGATGGAGTTTGATGGTGAGGTCATTAGTTTTAATAGTTTTGATGCCATGAAATATCCAAGTGAAGTACATTTTGTTTTTCATGTCAATATTATTGATTTTATTATTGATTCATATATTCAAGATATTTTTAATTTAGGTGGAGATGATGGGCTTCAAGTAGCCATTAACCAAGGATTGAAGAAAGATAATTTTGAAAAAATTAAGCAAAAAGCTACTTTGGAAAAAGATACCATGACTATACATTCTTTAGCTCCTCCTTCTATAAAGTTTAATGTTTTATTTATAGATTTGCCTATTACTTATAATAGACGTTTACCTTTTATTTTGCAGGCACCAAAAGTGGAATTAGAGCACAAGGCTTTTTGGGTAGCAAAACAATGTAATCTTGATTTGCATGAGGCTAGTTTGCATAAAAAGTTGCTAATACAAGAGCTAGAAAAGATTAGGAATGATACCTATGAGAATTCACGAATTTCAAAGAAAAAGCAAAGGCATTTCATGATAGGAAGAATTTGAAGAAAACTTTTGATGTTGGACAGAAGGTTTTACTTTTCCATTCATTGCTCAAGCTCTTTCCAGGTAAACGTCGTTCTAGGTGGATAGGTCCTTTTGTTATTACTAATGTATTTCTTCATGGTGCACTAAACATTAAGAGTTTGGAAACTAACAAAGAGTTCAAAGTCAATAGTCATCAATTGAAGCCATTTTATGAAGGATTCCAAGAGGAAACAGTAGAGCAAGTAGAGTTAGAACATTCGGTGTATGTTTGAGATGGAAGAAAGTCGGCAAACGACGTTAAACAAATACGCTACTTAAGAGGCAACCCAAGTTTAAAAAAAAATCAGATTTGATTTCTTTCTCTTTCACCTTAGTTTTATCTTGTTCTTCACTTTCATGTTTGTTTATACATTAGGGACAATGTATGTAATAAGTGTGGGGGAGAGATCAATTGCATATTGTTTTAAGTTTTGGCATGGTTCACGTTAATTTTTTTTCCTTCTTTTTTAAAAAAAAGTAATGTTTTCTTAGGTTCTTTTTAAAGTTTGATGAGTTCATGCATGGATTGAATAAGAATATGCTTGAATAATATGACTTTGCAAGCTAACTATATTTTAGTGCAGATGATGATATTGAACACTTAGCATGCTAAATCTTGGTGATTATAAGGCCCTTGTGAGTTTTAAGCTTAAAAGATTAATTATCTTTGTCAATCTAATTTCTTTGTTGTGAGTAGCAATTCATATTATTATAACTCTAGAACTTCCTTTAAATCTTATTAAGATTACATTTGTTTACATGCAAGTATGAAAAGTGACAAAGGCACTTAAGGTGGAAACTTCTTAAACCTAAATAGCCTACCTTGTAATTTATCCCTTGGTGAACCTATTTGAGCTTAATGTTAACTTTTCTTTGTTTAAACCATGTTTAAGCCTAAAATCGTAAAACAAATTATTCTACCTATTATAGAGCATTTAGTTACATGTTTGAATTTTTTTAAGAGAAAAATGTTGAAAAGAGTGAATTCTTGAGGCTTAAGTTTGAAAAAAAAAAGAAAAAGAAGTAGTTGGTATATAAGCTATGGAATCATGTTGTGCTTGAAAGCTCCATGAAACAAATAATTGAGTAAAAACTAGAACAAAGTTCAAAAAAAAGGTTTTCTCATGTGATAAAATAATAAAAAAAGAGTAAATATGATACTCAAAATGTCTAAATAGAGACTAAGTATGCAGTTTGAATTTAAAATTTAAAGATTTTTTTTATTCAACTTTGTGCTTTACTAGTTTCTTTATTTTTAATTGCCTTTTGTTTATCCATTCTTTGTTGCTACCATTCCTATACCTTAGCTCCATTACAACCATATTAAAGACCTTTTGATTTGAGTTAGCATGTATCATAAGTGACAGAGATGAGATGAACGAGCAAGCATATGGTAGTGCATTTTCATGGATTGCTTTTGAGAGAAACACTAAGCCTAAACAAATGTGTGATATTGACTGCATATCTATTGAGAATAACTAAGATAAGTATAATAAGTTGTTCATAAAAATCTCTTATTTAAGATGGATGTTAGTCTTGTGAAAGAAATTTTCTTCTTGCTATATTCTTTGTTTTTGACATGTAAAAATCTTTAAAAGCTTCGGAAAGATTTAGAGTTTACTTTCATTGAGGATTAGCTTAAGTCTAGTTTGTTACAGGACTAGCAAAGTCTAAGTGTGGGAGAATTTGATAAGTGCCTAATTTTATATAAATTATTCTTTTATTTTAATCTTTTCTAGTTATTTTTTATGATTATCAGAAGCATTTATTTTTCTTTTTTATTTTGCAAGATTTAATTAGATAAAAAATACAAAAGAAGCAGAAATTGGCTAAGTTGAGAACTTATGTGAGTTTTGAATTATAGTGAGCTGATCTTGGAGAGCTTTAATTACACTAGGAGAAGTTGGAAGATAAAGTTCTACTTGGGTTAAGAGTTTGAAAGCCAAAGTAATTATCTTTGAATATTATATCTTAGATAATTATTTATCTCTTGGATAAACAAAGAAGATCAGCCCATAAATCCAACTTTATGGCTACATTTAGAAAGAAGATTGCATATAACCTCTCAAAAGATCAAGATAAAGATTAGAGATTGATTTTTTATTTTTATTTTGATAAATTAATGTAATTACCTTTATCCCGAGCTTTAATTGAATTCTTTCCGTATAAATTAGAGGAGGGTTAAATAGTTTTGATCATCTCATTCTTACTCTCTTCCTCTTTATTTTATTCATTGTCTTTTAAACTATGTCTTTCTAGGTTTTTTATTTGGTAACAAATAGATCTGCAAGCTCTTGTATTATACATCATGAGAAATAAATGAAATTGTTTTCAAAATCATTTTTTTTACAAATATCTTATGTTTTTCTATTTAAATGTCATGGTTATATGATTTCAAATTTCTGTGATGCATACTAGTGGTTTTCTTATATTTAATATAGAGCTAGTTTAGTTAATCAAATACGTAATAGTTTGATTAGTTTTTACATAAGTAGCAAATAACTTTAATGAGGATGGTCAAAGTTTTTATTTCAAAAGTTATAAAAAATACAAGTTTTTCTTAAATAAAGTTAGCTTTTGATTTTGTTAGATTGAATTAGTTAAACTTTCTTAGTTTTTACAGTTATCTTTTAATTATATTCTAAAAGCTTCTTTTAGGGTAGTTATATGGTAAGTGTTAATCATAGTGCTTAACATGGTTAACTGGGAAGTAAGGGAAGATAAGGAAGTCAATGCATGTTTGATTCCATGACTGATTTTTTTGTTTAAAAAAAATGCATAAGAGTTTTCAATGATTGATAATAATACATTCGTAAGCAATATCGATTTACTACAAAAGTCTTTTTATCATTGATTTTTTTACATAAACTATTTTCAAATTTATTTTCATTTTGTTTTTAATAAAAATAATTTTAAAACCCTTTATTTATTTTTATTATTTTTTCTCTACTAGATTCTACCATTTCTCCTATCACTTTGTTTCTTTTCTTTCTATTCCCAAAATTAGTTTTGCACTTTTAAAGGTCCTTGTGGGATACGATCTCTACTTTCCTAAACTGTAAATCTAAAATCGAGCTAAAGGAAGTGAGTATTATAAACGGGTAGCATCGACAACTAACACTGATAAATTGTCAAGACAGAACATTGCAAAGCTTAAATACTAGTATATGCTAAGCTATCTTGCTTCAAAAAACATACAACCAAATCTCATATGGTTGATTATAATGATACTTATGGATAGCAGAGAAGTGCTTATTAGAGAACAAGTTTACTAAACATGACCCGCTGTGAGGACTTTATTTGGTATTATCACTCAAGTGTTTATGAAAATGTTGTCACATGCAAATTGTGTAAATAGTCTTTTAACTTGTAATACTAAGTTATCTTGTATAGAGACAACCATGCTTGGATTTTATCATGAACAGATCTCAAGAATAGGTGTGTATGGTAGGGTGATTTTGGCATGAACTATATGAAGGTGGATGAGCAATCCAGAGAAGATTCATCACTCTAAGTGACATTAGAGATATATTTAATTGTTCTTGGCTATGGTTAACTAGATAGTAGGATTTATACGCAGAGACTTACATGCGGTCATATTAACAATTAAAATTCACACATCTAAAAGAGATTATACCTACTTAAGACTCATAACTTTGAGTTTGTCATTTGCTACATGAGTGCTAAAATGGCATGGTCACTCCAAGATTTCGCCAAGGTCATAAGTAACCTCAGTGTGCTACCTTTAACAATGATATGCACAAATGACTGTTGGAGCTTTCTTAAGGCTTGCTGATTCACTAGTGCTAAAAGGCTGATCTCTCAATCTTAGTTAAAAGGTTATTTTTCCTAATTTTTCTCTTAGGCCAAAACTCATCTTTGGTGTGCCAACAAAGGAAAAATCGAAGAGGATTAAGATAAGGTGCAATAACATTTTTCTCTTAGGCCAAAACTCATTTTGGTGTGCCAACAAAGGAAAAATCGAAGAGGATTAAGATAAGGTGCAATAACTGTCACCATACTACTTGGCCAAATATTTTTTTTTTCCTTTTAAAGGAAAAACTAATTTTTTTTCACAAGAAAAACTCTCTTCTTTTACTAAAGAAAAATTGAAATTTTTTTTTGAAACAAATCTTGCTTAGGATAGAGTTAGACCTACCAATTTTGACTCAAACCCATAAAACCCAACCAACCCATGAACCCAAACTTGACCCAATCTGATTTAAGAAAAAAAAGTTAATAATCCAAAATCGACCAAGCCGAACTCGAAAATAACCTGAACTCAAATGAACCAAATCTAAAATAACTTGAACTCAAATGAATTGCACCGGAAACTCAAAATGACCCAAACTTAAAATGGCCTGATACCAAAATGACCTAAATAATTAACTCAAAACAACCAAAACCCTAAATAATCAAACTCATTTAATATGAGTGTCAAACCTAATTAACCTAAGCCCAAGTATTAAACTCAATTAACTTAAACCCAAACTGACCCGAACTTGATTTACTTGCATGTTAAACTCGATTGCCTTAAACCGAAATGACCCAAAATCGAAATGGCTTAAACTCAAAAAATTTAAAAGCCTAAATTGACCTAACCTAAATTGACCCAACGTAAAGCCAGCTCACTCACCCAATTGACAAGTCTAGATAGAGTCTAAACAAATTTTAAACTCCATTCAATAGAGAAATTCTTTTTCAATCGAACCTAAAAAAAATGAAGAATAATAAAAGTTCAAAAAATTCCAACTAATCACAATGTAAAAAAATTGTCATAATAGTAATTATAGGTATTTTGTTATCCTTGTACATGTATAGTCACTGGATTATTTTATATATAAAGAAAAAAAATATACAGGATCAATTTATACATACCAAATGATAATTATATGTATTATTATACTTAAAATGGTAATTACAAATTATATATTAAAATAAAAGCATAACTTATGTTATAATTATTATTTTTATTTAATATTTCTAATAAAACTATACTTGACTTAAGTTCAAGTCATTTAGGGTTTATTGCTTAGGTTATTTCAAGTTTCGGCCATTTTAGGTTTGAGTCACTTAGAGTTCAACATTTTAGGTTTAGATCATTTTATATTTAAGTAATGTGAACCTTAGGCTAAAAATACAACCTAAAACCTGGTTGAATGGAATTAGACACCGAGGATCGTCTTAAAATTCAAGTAAAAAGAACTTGACCCTAATCAAACCTACTAATTAGAACCAAAGTTATAAGAATCTTGATTACCACAAGTTACCTTGTCCGTTACCTCGACAAGATCAATTTAAGTTCTTATTTAAAGAGTAATGAATAAGTTCTCACAAAGTGCAGAAACTTTCAAGATCATTTTTTATTTAACCTCCTGAATTACATGAATGAGATAGCCTTACATAGGCCTAAAATCTATAGAGTCCTAACTAAACCAAGATAATCCTAATCACATTCCTAATAGTAATCAATAAGGATAAAGTCTATTCCTTATCATAGTTTGATTAGGAATTATCTAAATAACTTAAAATCCTAAGCACAGTCCTAATAGTAATCAATCAGGATAAGTCTATTCCTTATCATAATCTTATTATGAATTATGTAAACAACTTAAAATTGAAAAGTTAAATTATTAAAAAATCAAAAATCTAAAATCCTAAACTAATATTGCTATTAAGCCCATGAATACATGCGAATTGGGCTCCATTCAACTTGAACATGCAAATTGGGCTCCAAGCTTTATTTTTCACCTTTTTCCAGCCTTAACACAATGTAAAAAAGTGATCAATCTTGGCAATGCATTTTGATTCATCTTAAACAGCATATTTTGCTTGCATTTCCATAATTAATCTTTGCAATTGGACCTCCAACTCCTCGTAAAGGATCATAAGAATGGTTGGAAATAGGTGTTGGTGCAAGTTGATCTCCATCATTCCCTCCATTTTTAAAAGGATTCATCTTCAAATCACCTATATCATACAAAAATAAAACAATAACATTAAAGATAGCACTTACATTACTATAAATGTTTAGCAAATCTAGCTTGCAGGCATTATCATTGATCCTTTCTAATAGTTGAAAAAGTCTATCTCTTCTAGGCTGCAACTTAGATTTCTTTTGAGCAAGAAACTCTTTATACATAAATGAACCTAAACCTAATCTCCAGGTTTAAAAACGACCTTAATACGCCTTTATTGGCTTGCCTTGCATATTGCTTATTCTTCTTGTCTATGTTAGCTCAAACCTTTGCATGTAAATCCTTAACAAAATTTGCCTTATGCTTACCATCCAAATTAGCACGTTCATTAGTAGGCAAAGGTAAGATATCCAAAAGAGTTAAAGGATTAAAGCCATACAAAACTTCAAAAGAAGAATAACAAGTAGTAGAATGAATAGTCCTATTACATGCAAATTCAATATATGGCAAACATCTCTCTCATTGTTTTAAGTTATTTTGAATGATAGCATGTAACAAAGTAGTAAGTGCTATTAACTACTTTAGCTTGTCCATCTGTTTAAGGCTGTGCAACAACAGAAAACAAGCATTTAATTTCTAGCTTATTCCACAAAGTATGCCAAAAGTGACTTAAGAACTTAACATTTCTATCATTTACTATTGTTCTAAGTAATATATGCAAATATACTATTTCTTTAAAAAACAAATTAGCAATATGTGTTGCATCATTGGTTCTAGAACATGTAATAAAATGCACCATCTTACTAAACCTATCAACAACAACAAATATACTATCCATAACACTTTGATACCTAGGCAACCTTAATAAAGAATCCATAGATATATCATTCAAGGTTGATTAAGCACAGGTAAAGGTGTATATAAACCATTTGGCATTACTTTAGATTTTGCTTGTTTACATGTTATACATTTATCACAAACATATTGCATATCATGTTTCATGTTAGGCCAATAAAAATGTTCATGCAATATATCTAAAGTCTTTTGCACACCAAAATGCCTATCAAGTCACCTTCATGAGTCTTTTTAACTAGCATTTCATGCAAAGAACATATAGGCACACATAATTTGTCTTTCTTAAAGAAGAATCCATCATACCTATAATACTCACTATACGTACACTTAGAACATGCATTCCATACTTGGCTAAAATCAACATCATTAATATACAAATCTTTAATAAACTGAAAACCAAGAAATTTAGTTTGCAATAAAGTAAGTAATGCATATCTTTTGGACAATGCATCAACTATAATGTTATCCTTTCCAGTCTTGTACTTAATCACATAAGGAAACATCTCAATAAACTCTAACCATGTGGCATGCCTCTTATTAAGCTTACCATGGGATTTAAAAAACTTTAAGCTTTCAGGATCACAATTGAATATGAATTCCATTGGCCACATATAATGCTGACATGTTTGTAGAGTTCTCACTAATGCATATAACTTCTTATCGTAAATAAGATAATTTAATGCTACCTTACTATGCTTTTCACTAAAATAAGCAATCAGTTTGGAATACTGGATCAAAACAGCTCCCATTCCAATTCTAAATGCATCACATTTAACCTTAAATATTTTATCGAAAGTAGACAAACATAGCAAAGGTACATTAGTCAACTTATCTTTTAAAGTATTAAAAGCCTTTTCATGCACATCATCCCATTGAAACATAACATTCTTTTTAACAAGTTCATTTAAAGGTGCTATAATAGAACTAAAGCTTTTCACAAATGTTCTATAAAAACTTACTAAACCATGAAAATTCCTTACCTCATTCACATTCTTAGGTGTTGGCCAGTCCCTAAGTACCTTACCCTTATCTTTATCTACACTTGTTCCATGCGAACTCACAATAAAACCATGAAAAATAATGGATTCCATGCAAAACGCACAGTTCTTAAGACTAGCATACAATTTATGCTCTTTTAAAATACTAAATATAGTATGACAATGTTTAACATGATCATCTAAATTTTTGTTGTATACTAAAATATTATTAAAGTAAACCATAACAAATTTGTCAATGAAAGAATGCAAAACTTGATTCATCAATCTCATAAAGGTGCTAGGTGCATTAGTTAAACTAAACAGCATCATTAATCATTCATATAAACTATGTTTTGTCTTAAATGTAATTTTTCATTCATCACTTTCTTTCATGCGAATTTGATAATAGACATTCTTTAAATCAATTTTAGAAAACACACATGAACCATGCAATTCATCAAGCAAATCATTTAACCTAAGAACAGGATGTCTATACTTTATAGTGATTTTATTGATGGCCTGACAATCAACATAGATGCACCATGTTCTATCTTTTTTTAGCACTAAAATCACAGGAATCGAACATAGGCTAAGACTCTCTCTTATGAATCCCTTTTGTACTAATTCATCCACTTATCTTTGAATCTCCTTCGCTCCTTAAGATTTGCTCAATAGGTGGTCTATTAGAGATTGATGAACCAGGAATGAAGTTTATTTGATGCTTAATACCTCTTAAAGGAAGTAATCCATGTGGTATTTCCTCATAAAATAAATCTGTAAATTCTTGTAACAAAGAAACAACCATACTAGGTAAAGAAAGGTTAAGATCATTAGTTAAGAAATAAACATCCATGTATAAAAGTATAAGTAGTTGTTACCTTGCTAACATAGCACTCTTAATCTCATTTTTTTAACAAAAGCATTAACTCTCTTATTTTTCTCTTTATTTTACTCTCCACGTTCTGAAATTTTCCCTCATTACACATTACTATGTTTTTTTATTCTTTTGCAAACACTTACTTTTTATATCACTCTTTTCTTTTTTTTGTGCACTCATTTTTTTCTTTCATTTTGTACTCTTTAGCTATCCTAATCTAGTCCTCATATGCCTCTAATGGTTTGAGAGGTGTTAGGACAATAACTTATTCATTCATTACAAAATTATATCTATTCTTGTACCTATTGTGAGTAACCTTCCAATCGAGCTACTATGAACACCCAGAATAGATGGCTAGCATGCATTGGTGCCACATCACAAACAACCTCATCATTGTAGTTGCCAATAGAGAATCAAACTAACACTTTCTTTGTTACCTTCTCCACAATCATTCAACCATTGCAGCTTATACGGTCTTAGATGCTTTAATGTAGGCAAATTTAGATTTTCAATGACCAAAGTACTAGCAACATTAAAGTAACCACCACTATCAATAATCATGCTACATACCTTGTTATTAACATGGCAGCTAGTATGAAAGATGTGCTCCCATTGTACCTTATCATTATCTTTTTTAGGTTGTATGTTAAGAACATGCCTAGTAATGAGCATATCTCCATGCACGGGTTCTTCAATGTCAACATCACCACAATCCTCCAACAGTGGCATTTCATCATCATTTGAACATATGCTCTCTATGTCACCATTATCCATAACAACATAGTCTTTTTATTTAGACACTAAGAAGCGATATGCCTAAATGTTTGACACTTGAAACACTTAACATCATGTGATTTAGAAGATAATTTAGTTTCAGTTTTACCTTTGGAAATAGCAACTAAATCTTGTGCCTCTACATCTTCTTTAGGTTTTGAGGCAGCTTTGTTATTCTTCCATTTAACTTCCATGAAAAGCTAGAAACTGAACCATATTTGGAAGTGCCTTTAGAATTTAATTGCTTTTCCATCTTGATAGGTTTATACGATAATTCTTTCATCTCTACATAATGATGCAATTCCACCATATTAGCTATCTCCTTATTCAAACCACTGATAAATCTAGCTTGCCTCATGATCTTCCTTTATATTAGCCCTAATCATGGCCATCTTTATCTTTTTATAGTAATCCTCTACATTCATGGATCCTTAAGTTAGCCCGTACAACTTTCTATACAAGTCTCTATAGTAATGGCTAGCTATGAACCTTTTTTTCATCATTACCTTCTTTTCTTCCTATGACTGAATAGGTTTCTCATATTCCTATGCTTATTAATCACAAAGTGATCCTACCAAATACTAGCCTAATCTATGAACTTAACTGCTGCTAGTTTAACCTTCTTCTCCTCGAAGTAATTATGATAATAAAAAACATGTTCTGCCTTCATCTCCCACTCTAAGAATAATTTAGGGTCATTTTCCTTTGAAAGGTAGGGATTTTCATCTTAATACTACCTAAATTACTATATCATTTTGAAATAGCCTTTTTACGCTTCCTAGAACTACTTTCATCAAAATAAGAGTCTTTTTCTTCCTTAACTAAGTGTTTTCTAGAGGATCTAAGATTGGATGGGGACTCTAAATTATCTAACCTCATGTTTAAAAGCTTGAATTGGTCTTGGATAGCCTTTACAAACAACTTGATATTGGTTTTAGCATTATCCCCTTCACTACTAATGTTTTAAACCTACAAAAAAATTTTGTTAGGAATTAAATAGATTGGTTTTCCTCATACATTCCCTTACATGTTTGCACTCGAAATTAATTACTTAATCACTCATGTTTCACTCAATTTTGGCTTTTTTCAATGATATTCTTACCTTTCTTGCCTTTTACCACTCAACTTTGCCTTATAAGCCCTTTAAAAAAACTTTATCAATGATTTTACCAAAATAGTAAGCAATAATGAAATTATTATAACTTTGATTAATAAGATCAATAATAAAGATCAAGAAAGTGAAATCAACAAGCAACATTAAAGGAAAACGAATTTAGCAAGAAATATCAAAGGAAGAGAAATCAACAAGAAAGGAACAAAGAATTTTTTGTAAGATATGCATATAAAGCTGTAATAACTATCCTTTTTAAGATGGGAAAAGGGTTAGAACACTAGAACACGTTTTTCTATAAATGATGAACAACATTAAATATAATAGAAATACAATGAAATTCTGGGATTAAAAGATAAATTATACCTGACTTTCAAGAACCAAAGCTTTGATACCAAATATTGGGAACTTCAGGCTAAACACACAACCTGAAACTCGATTGGATGGAATTAGACCTCTAGGATCATCTTAAAAATCAAGTAAAGATAACTTACCTAATCAAACCTACTGATTAAAACCAAAGTAAAAGGAATCTTGACACCATAAGTTACCTTGATAAGATCAATTTAAGTTCTTGTTTAAAGAATTAAAAAAAAAGTTCTCACAAAGTGAAGAAATTCTCAAGATGTTTTTTTTATTCATCCCTCGAATTACATGAATGAGACAGTCTTATATAGGCCTAAAATCTATAGGGATAAAGACTATTCCTTATATAATCTGATTAGGAATTATCTAAACAACTTAAAATCCTAAACATAGTCCTCATAGTAATTAATAAGGATAAAGTCCATTCCTTATCATAATCTGATTAGGAATTATCTAAACAACTTAAAATTTAAAAGTCAAATTCTTATTCAAAAAAATAAAAAATCTTAAATCTTAAACTAATATTTCTATTAAGCCCATGAATATAAGCAAATTAGGCTCTATTCAACAGAACATGCGAATTAGGTTCTAAGCTTTATTCTTCACTTTTTTTTCAGCTTCAACATAACGTAAAAAAGTGATCAATCTTAGCAATGCATCTAATTCATCTTGAATAGCCTCCTATGCTTGCATTTCCATGATTAATCCTTCTAAAGCTTGCTTCATGCATTTAGCCTTTGCCCTAGTCATTGGACCTTTAATTCCTTACAAAGGATCATAAAAATGGTGGATATAGGTGTTGGTGCAAGTTTATCTCTATCATCAGGTCAATTTAGGCTTAGGTCATTTCAAGTTTGAGTTGTTGACTTTTTTGGTCAAATTAAGTTGGATCAAATTTGGATTCGAGCATAACGGATAGTTTTTTTGAATTCATATTAGAATTTAGAAGTTTACACACCTTCATAATGTGTCTGCATCTGAACCTAGTAATCTATGTATTCCTATCGCGATCATATATTTTTATGTGTCATAATCATGTTTAAAGTATTACAAATTTTATATAAATTTTGATGTGTTAATGATTTGTTTTATATAAATTTTAACATATTTATATATTCATGTTATATTTGTATTATTTTTATGTGATATGTGATTTTAATTATTTGTTCTATTTATATAATCATAAATTGTGTCCAAAATTACAAGTTCCCTTACGAGACTACAAACCATCCTTATTTCTCCAAATTTCTATCTTTATTTAAAGCAAAAAAATATAACATAAGACACCATTTGCTTTTTCTTTACAGCAATATATGTCCATCTTTTTCTTTTGTATTTTATTTGTTATCTAATACGATGGCAAGCTAGGGTGCAAGTTCTTCCAACCCCAGGCATGCATGTCGCAGCCTTCAAGTCATAAAATAAAGTGTTTGAAAAGTATACTTTTTTCCTTCATTGCTTATTTTCACGTTTCATGACAAAGGAAAATAAAAAACAAACGAATGAAATAGTTTAGTTTATTGACCAACAAAAACAAGGGACTTAAAGCAAGAAATAAAAACCTTATGTATCATAAATTATATACTAAGAACCAATTCATGCAAAACCTCAAAGTAGTTGAAACTCATAATAGCTCTTACAGTAGAGTAGACCCATCATCACCTTTGACAAACAAGGAAATCTTACAGAAATAAAAACATGAAATTGCTTTGAAGCATAATTGTATCATTTTATTCTATTGTCACTATTGTTATAGGAGTACATAATAGTACATAATTTCAATTGAAGTGGAACTAACCATAATTTTGAAACCATCCTCAGCTTAATGAAAAAAAACTTCAAATTATCCCTTAACACCCCAGATTTTTGTTTTTAATGGATTCTTAATCAGGCAATGTGAACAACCTATCTAAAGCATCAAAGACATGCCTCATGGTAAGTCTTCTTTTAGGGTTACTATGCATACAAGCCATCATGATTTTTAGAACTGCAATTATCTCCTCTTCATCTACATTAGGGATCTAAAATATCTAAAAATGTTTTTTTCTCTTCAATGCATGGTTGAATCAAATGAATAAGATCCATTTTCGAGATACCCATATGAACTATAGATGATCTCTTTGTTATAATTTCTAGCAAAATAACCCCATGTGAATAGACATCCCAACTCTGTGATAGTTTTATCACTTTTAAGGCTTTAGGAGCCTAATACTAAGATTCCAAATTTGTAGAATAATAAATGTTTGTAGCTTCAAAAGAATCACTCTTTTGTAGTCTACCTTGCAATTTATTTAAAGGTATTCAGTTAGATTGCATGGCTAAGGACCTTCTAACAATATTAGCAAGTCCTCAAATCCAAAGTCAGATATGTGTAGTTCCACGTTTGAGTCAAGTAATATATTACTTGGCTTCAAATCTCTGTGAACATACTTTTTGGCTTTAAATTCATATAGATAAACTAAGCCTTTGGCTATACCCTTAGTGATTTTTAGTCGAAAAGACCAAGATAATGGTGTGAATGATAACATTCGTGCCTTCCTTGATAACAATAAAGAACTAGGGACAATCAATACAAAAGTCATACAGTATAAAAAAAATACATTAATTGCTATTCTAATAGAAGGAAATAGAAAAGAAAAAAAATAATATTGAGGGAAGGTGGCTTGGTGAATCATACTATGCAATGAAGTGGCAAGGCTTCCATTAGGTATGTAATCATTTATTAGAAGCTTTTCATCAACAAGCCAATAGTAGGCTCTGAGAGTAATAATATTAGGATGCCATTGTTGTCCAATTGCTTTTACTTTTGCCTCAAATTCCTTAAACCTCTAAGAGCCCTTTCACCTATTGTAATATGGTCGGAACTCGAATCTTGACCTATCAAACTTAAAAAATGAATGAATCCCTAGTTTTCTTTTCTTTTTTTTTTTTTTGTCCGCGTTTAGAAATTGAGTTGTTAAGATGAAGTTTTTACTTGACTTAACCTTAAATGACTGCTACAAAATGACAATCTAACTTAGAGTTGCCGACAATCTAGTTTTGGCTAGGTGAAATTAGTCATCTATCGGAGTTTGTTTTTTAAGAGTTTTGAAACCCTCAAAAACAAACTCTGAAGTCTACTTTTATTCCAGAAATATGCTTGAAATGGTTAAAAGTTGGTTACAATCACGAGTAAAGATCGACCCCTCTCATGATGCTTGAAAATCGGTACCTTTTAATTACGTGTTAACTTAAATCTTGATTTTTATTCAGTTTTGATATCATATATTTAATTATAATTCTCATATTTCAAAGAAAATTCTCTAAACTAAATTTATTATTCCATTTGAAAAATCAAGTTTTTAAATATTTTCTAAATCAAAATATTTTTCATTCTTCATCAAAAAACTGAAAGAATACAAAAGGTTTTATTTTCGCGAAATTTAAAAAATCTCAATTTTACTCGTCTTTGAAGAGGGTATACCTTTGTTTAAAATAATTGATGAGGTGACTTTCATATGCTGGTAGCATACCTCTGGACTATTTTAACCCAGGGATATTGCTTTGATTTTTTTTTTATAAAAAACTTATCCTAAGACCTGGTTTTTGATGAAAAGTACAAAACTAGACTTAAAAGACTTGAATTGGTCGAAGAGACCAAAGTGCCCCTAAAGTGACCTACAATGTGAAAGTATTTGGTGACCCTAGTAGACTTGATTTTAAGTTAAAATTACTAAAATACCTCTTAAAATATACTTTGAACGTGAAAGTATCTTAGTAACACTAAAAAACTCAATAATAACATGAAATGACTAACCTATCCCTAAAGCATACCTTCGACATAGAAGTATTAGATAGCCTTAAAGACTCAATTCTAAAAAAATTACTAAAATGCCCCTTAAAGTGTACCTTTAACATGAAAGTATCTCGGTAATCCTAAAAGACTCAAAAATAACATGACATAGCAATGATACCTTAAATAGGTAAACTATAAGGTAAACGTGTTACTAAAATGGCTAATAGGCCCCTGAACTTTTTAAAATTGCATTTTGACCCTAACATGGCTTAAAATATTAGAAATGTTCCTAAAGCATTTAAAATACCCTACATGGGTAATTTAATGTTGAAACGACTTAATTAGCCTTAATATCCAAGATGTTTGCTAAATGGATTCTAAACTTTCCTAACTTTTCAATTTAATTCGTAAATGACTAAAATTGCAAAGAAACATCAAAACACATAAAAAACAACATGGAAAATTTACTTAATAATCCTAAAAGCATTTGGCTAGTACCTATAGCCTAAATTTTTTTTTGAGTTTTCTCAATTTAGTCCCTAAATTTCCTAAAATTGTAAAAAAAAAAATTATAATAGGCTAAAAATGCAAGAAATGCACCCAAATAACTTTAAAATGGATGAAAAATATTCCTAAGGGACCATGGAACATTTGAGTAAGCATAGAAGGCCTTGGAAAATTTTTGAATTTTGCAATTTGGTCTTTAAAGTTTCTAAAATTACTAAACGGCCCCTCCAAAAAATCAAAACTTTACATAATGACCCCAAACCATTTGGTAAAGGCTTGGAAGTACTTTTGCAAAGCATAAAAAATGGGAAAATTACTTCTAAGTCCATCAAGGTTTGAAAAATTACAGAATGGCCCAAAATAGAAAATTTTGTTGTTTTATTTTTTACCCCTAGCAATTTTAATTACTAGAAAAACATCCTTAATGGCCTTAAAATCAATGAGAAAATTTGCCAAAAATCTCCCTCTAAAAATCAACCAACACATGAAAATCACCAAAAATATTTTTTTACGAAAATAAAAATCGCACATGGCTCTTACATGAGTCAATACCATCAAATGACCATTAGGAATTTTAAAATTATATCAACATCATCATTTCCACATATCAACACCAAAATAACAAGAGAATTCAAGAAAATAACATGAATACCTAAAATAACATGTGTGAAATAAGTAAAGTTAACATTACCAAAAAAAATCAACAAAACATTATAAAAAAATATAATCAAGAGGAACTTTCACATAAAAAATCAAGAAACTTGGAAAACTTGGTCATAACCCTTAGATTTTGGCCTTAAAGTTTGGTATTTTTACCATGATTCAAACTAATCCCCGAATTAAATTAGGATCATGAGGCTCCCATGAGGAAGAAAAATGAGATAAATAAAATGGAAAAAATAAAATAGAATGAACAATAATATTTTTTTCCTAGAGAAACTACCTTGAATACTTGAAAAAGCTTTGAAAATCTTTGAAAATAATTAGAAAAAAGTTTAATTTTTTGCTAAAAGAACCCAAGGTTCAAAATGAAATATCTTCCCTTATTTTTTTGGGGGATTCAACTAAAGGGGTGAGAAATCCCCCTGGTCAAATTTCAACATATCTTTTTTTATTTTGTTTATTTATTTATTTATTTGCTCATTTGGTGGAACTTTATTAATTGGTGGGCATGGACACATGCTTGGTGTCATAGATCTACCAACCTTGTCCCTTTTGATTGACAAATTTAATTTTTATTTTGAATGAAAATATCTCTATCCATAAAAGACAATTTAATCTAATGGTCACAAATTTATTTGACTAGTAAAAAATTAATCCAATGGCTAGGAATGTGTTGAACAATTCAACCTTAATTTTGATTGGTTAGAATAAAAAATTTGAATAAAAATGGCACATATACAACATATCTTATAAATTAAAAATAAATAGCACTTAATCCAATGGCCATTAATACATTTGACTAGTCAAAAACTGATCTAATGTTTGGTAATGTGTTTGGAAAATTCAACCTTAAGCTTGATTGGTAAAAAAAATTGGATATTCCACATGGAATTTACTTAGATAAAGAATTCCTACATGTAAAAGCACCTAATTAAAAGAATTCCCATACCAAAATTGGAGTTTTAAATTCTACATTTAAATTTCAAGAATAAAATGATTCGTTAAAAATATTCATATAATTAAAGGGAGTGACAACCAAATTAGGAGAATTTTATGGTAATTCTAAATGGATTAAATGAAATTATCATGTGGAAAAAAAGAAAATTCCAACTACAAAACTTCATTTAAAAAAAGGTAATAAAAAACTATACTTATGGAATAGCAATGAAAATTCACATATATTAAGTATTCAAATGAAAGAAATTTATGTGTTGGAGTCCTTAATTGAAAATTCTCATGAAAGAATTTAATAAAAAGGACTAAAATAGAAAAAATGAAAGATTTTACGAAAAACGCCTTATAAAACTGAAAACTCTATACTAAAATGAGTGAACTAAATTCCAACATGGGCTTAAGCTTGGAAAAAAAGACGAGCTAAGTTCAATTCCCTTCTCAAATATTTATCAATAAAAAACAAAAATCTGAAGCCTTAAACAAGTTTTATTGAAAAATTTTTCATGAGAAAACTCGCAGTACTGTAAAAATATTTGAATTAAATAATAAATTTAAAAATTTGACACTATTGGTATAAAATGCCAATGCGAACTTTTTTTTTAAGATTTTCAATTTTTTGGAGTAAGTTTTGACATAAATGCTTACGGGTATCGGTAAAAATGTATGACAGTCGACTTACAAAATTTCATGAAAAAAATTATAAAAAATCTCTAAAAATGAAAATTTTGATCGTTATATCATATCTAAAAATAAATTTTTAAAATTCCACAAAAATAAATTTAAAAGCTATTTTTTCTCTCAAATATTTATCTTTTTTGTTCGAGGTTTGTTCTCTATGGACTCCAAATTACAATCTTTTGGTCGCGTAAGCGAGCAGTGATCTAGACAAGGCCAAATAAGTCTGAAAAAGGCTTAATCCACATAGAGGAGGTCGATTCCCATTGGGACAACCACCTAGCTTTGGATATTAGCTGTTTTGGATTGTCGGAGAAAGGGCTTGGAAGAATTTTGTTTCTATATTACTTAATCTTCTCACAGCTAAGGTAAGCCTATTTTCTAGCACAATCGTGTACAAGATACCAATTCCATCAAATGGCACCTGTTTGTCTAGTGCCACAAGATCATGCTTCTTTATATTTTCTAATAAGGTCTTTAAGTTATCTTTCTTGAAGCACAACACTCTTTAACTTTCCCTTTCTTCTTAAAATCATTACCATGTTAATCTTTATGCTTACTACATGAGCATATCCTTAAATAACAATAGGAGACTAGTAATGCAACAAAGCATATTCCTATTCATCACTCACTATTATAGCAATAACAGCTCCCTTACTTAGTCCTCTCCCTCTCTTACTTTTACTTTCATTGTCATTTAAATGACCAAGTGGATACTTATTTGGCAGAATGGATATAAAGAAGGTGAACTTGTATTTAAAGTATCTGAAAAACAAGGGTTCATCAATAGAGGGCTATAAAGCCCAGGATTCCTAATAAATACTGTTGGTCTTTTGTTCATTAGAGCACTATAGGCTCGCTTAAATTTTTTATAAGTAAAATCAATTAAAAAAGATTCCAAGGCTAGTTGGGATTATACAAGTAAAGAAATTGTGAGACAAATCAACAATTCCTTGCAAGCTAGACCAAATTTTAAAATTGCTAGGAATTATACCAATGAACTTATTAAAAGATAGATCAAGTTTTTCAAGAGAAACCAACCCAATCCAAACCCATCTAGTAAAGAGCTAATGAAATTGTTTTAGTTGAGATCAGAGGTTACTCATTTCTTGCATTGAATAATTGATGAAGGTATTAAAGCCATTAAAGAAATTCTTAAATAAATCAAATGTTTGAAGGTATTTAAACTTCCCCATTTTCTTTTGACAAAAACCAAGATAAGGAATTTCCATAAAAAACCAAACTCTATAAACCTTGAGCTTAAAAAAGCTAAATAGGCAAATCCCTAAACAATTTATGACTCCTAAAATTTACATGGGGAGATCAGATAAAGAGCCTAAAGCAGAAGGAAGAAACCCATAAAAATTTTTCTTGGAATACTAATCAAAACAACTCTTAGTTCCTTACATGTAACATTATTCCATAAATAAAGGTTGTCATTGAAAAAGTTCCTCTTACTTAAAGATCCTTAAGGGTCTTCATAAATAAACTGCTTAAATGATAAAAGTGCATATACCTAATTGTTTAAACAAGTAACTATAGTACCAAGAATGCTCAAAAGAGCTAGAAACACCAAAACTAAAGAAAATACCTCCACAGACAAAGAGAAAGTATACGATTACTGGGGAGAAAATGTTAAAATGCAAAGCTTGGAGTTGAAATGCCTCACCTCATTAGCCATTAGGAAAACACCAAGTATTGAAGAAGAAACCTTTACAAAGAAATCAATGAAAGACTCAAAACAAAAATAAAGGAGAAAAGGATAAAGTGTCAAAGCTGAGATAAAAAGTGATGAAAAAGGAAAAGGAAACGGGTCGAACAAAGGTAATTTTACTTGTTGTCGTCTTTTTCCTTTTAATTTTAAGCAGTACCTAATTATAAAAGTTTTGATGCAGTAATAATTTATATTATATAATTTTGATATGTTTATATATTTATATTATATTTATGTTTATATTATTTTTATTTTGATATTATGTTTTATATATTTTTTCATGTAGTGTTTGCAATTATATCATGTTTGAACATGAGAAAATAAAATTAAGGAAAAAAGTTGAAAGTTAGTGAGAAATAATTTCTTATATTTTTTGGAAACTTTTGTTGCATAAAATTAAGTTACATGTTTTTGTAAAAGGAGACATGAACATTAGCCATTTAGCCATATGCTTTGTTTGTTATGTAACAATATATATTAGTCCAACATGGAAAATCTGATCCCAAACACAAAATATAGTGATATAAAAAAAAAGCATGCTATTACAAGTTATTTGTCATTACACAAACATAAAATAGTAAAAAAAAAGTCAAAACATTTTGTAATAGTATTATTAATCTACAAATTATTTAATATTATTAGAACTAACAATGCTATTCCATCTCAATATAAACTTATGCAACACTATTATTCAGAGATTAATATTAGATTAAAGGGTAAAAGATTGAAGAGAAAGAGCTGAGGCCAAGGCCCAGAGTCATAGAATTTGGGCAGTCATGATTATCTTATCAGTCCTTCAAGGGATATCTTTATGGTTATGCTCGCTTTATGTTTCTTTTCTTTTATTGTAACAATTTTGACTACAGCAAGTCCCATTAAATTAAAGATTAAACAAAGATTTGATATAATGGATGAAAAAAATAAAAATGAAAAGATAAAAAATTTGAATATGATAAAATATAAAATATTTCTTTTATAATATATTAGTTGGTAGGAAATATAAAAAAGTGTAAAAAAAATTTTTATTCATTATTTTGTAGAATTGAAAAATGAAAAAAAATAAAATGAAAATTATACTATTTTAAAATTATCTTTGTAACTTTAAATAAAAATGCAAAATTTAAAAATAACGGATAATTTTTAAGTAGAATTGACTTGAGTCTTTTTATGCTAGAATTATGACCATGGATTTTTTAAACTTTTATAATTTTTTGGTTAATCAATAATAAAAAATGCATTTTTTTTGGTACAGCTGAAAAAATAGAAAAATATCATATAAAATAGATATTTCCTTAAGAAAAAAACCCCCATTGCATTAGCAAGTAACATTATCTGAACTTCCAACCGTGGACTCTGCCAAAGCTTGAACTCATCATTGCTCTTAGCCCCAATTTTGCTAACATGCTAGCATAATTATTCGCTTCATGTAGTGTCTGATAGAACACAACTTCCTAATTTCACCTTAATAGACCATGGATATTAGCTAGAATTACTTCATAATGATGGAGCAAAGGAAACGAACCACTAACAAGTCTGAGCACCTCAAGGGAATCTGACTCACATACCACATGTCTTGCTGCAGTTAGTTAAGCACCCTACAAACATTCATAAGTAGCCACTAGCTTTGTATGAAGATTATTAAAATGACTAATGAAGCTTGAGAAACCAGTGATTCGAACACCATTCTTTTCTCTAATTAAACCACTAAATCTTGCTCTTATCGGATTGTCGAAGCTGCTTCAACTTCAAAACACTAACTAATGGCTTGCTCCAACCCACCAATCAATCATGTCCTTTTCGAATAGGTTTAGAAGAACCTAACATGTGCAGTCACATAGATAAAGAATAGCTGAGATAAGCCAATTAGGATCTTAAGTTTTATTTGCCAAGCATTCACTATTACAAGCTCTCCAAATCCACTAAATTGAGGCTAAAAACTTTGTATTTTCAGTCTTTAAAAGAAAGAGTTTCATCAATAACTTAACATCACTTACTTACCAAAATTCCCCATTCACATCATGAATGCCTACCTCTCTAATAACACTTTTGCCTTTAAACAGTCTCTAAGATAGTGCAACATATTCTCCATAAGAGTAAGACATCTAGGGCAGTTTGAGTTACAGGTTAAACCCACATAGGCTCTTATAGCATTAGTAGAAAGAGCATTATGACACATAGTCTAGATGAAGAATTGGATTTTTTTAGGAGCATTAAGTTTCCATATCTAAGACCAAGATTCTTCCATGTCGAAATTTCCATGCTGCTGAAGTAACCATATTATAGATACCCTTTATTGTTTAGACCAACATTCAAAGCATCGGAAGCCATCATTCGAGGCACCATCGAGGTCATTCGTACAAGCTCATGTCTAATCCCATCGTTCTTAACTAAGGTAAGGTTATAAATTATTTAATTTAAGACCGAGACCCGTAAAAAATATACATTAGATAAAATAGGGCCCAAGTACATATTTACTTAGTTTATTTGGGCTTATTTTATTTAATTATATTGGGTCATAAATTGTTTGATTCAACACCAATATACATTTATTAGATGAAATGGAGCCCACGTGCATATTTAATTAATTTATTTAGGCCTATTTTATTTAGTTATATCGGGTCATAAATTATTTAATTTAAGATCAAGTCTTATAAAAAAATATATACATTAGATAAAATATAGCCTATTGGCATATTTAATCATTATATTTAGGTATTTTATTTAATTGTACTGGGTCATCTTTTAAAATATTTTAAATTCTTGATGGGCCTTATTAAAATTATTTTGATTTAATATGTCCATTATTTAAATTAATTATGGCCTATTAGGTTGGATTAATGAATTTTTTAAAGACCTAATTAGCTTGATGATGGGGTATTTCATGGCAAAAAGTGATAATTCACGAGGTATTTTGGAACTTTGGTGGTCACATGGTACTTAAGTACTAGTACTTTAACCAATTAAAAATTGAAAACACATCCTAATACACCATGACTTATCATTTTTGTAAGATAATATACAAAATTAACCTCTCACCTTAAAAAACTTAAGGCCACCACCTTTTATAAGCAACATTTATTGCTTTGCATGAGGATGGATGATAGCCACCCAAAAAATTTACATTGATCAGCCTTAAAAAAATCAAATCTATGCTCAGCCACCTTAAATCCTTTCATTTTCATGCATCCCTAGACAACCTCACTTTCTAACTCGTCACTTTCATCAGACCAAAGAAAGAAACTGTCTCTCATAACACTAGCACACATGCACCAAGTGATACTCACACCAGATTGAAAGATAGGAGCAATACCATACTACATTTAGGGAAACAAATAAAGAAAGCTTGGTGAAGCTTGGTGACTAGAAAGAAAGAAAAAGCATGAGGTATATAACCATTCTCTTGTTTCTCTTTTATAGACTAAGATCCTTTCTTTGCCATTATCATTTCATGCTTTAATATTGATTGCTTAATGGTCTCACACATATAACTCCATAAAGCTTGAAATATTTTTTTAATGATGTATTTTAATGTGTAAATCTTTCCTGCCAAGGCATGTTTCTCCATGTCTCAATAATGTTCGGGTAGTCTTTCGTTTTATGGATTGGGTATTTGCTCCATGTCCATGCTATGGTATGTTATTACATGTTTGTCTAGCACATTTTGATGTTACTCATTCTATTGTTAGCATTTTAAGCATGATTTTGATGATTTACTGTCAAAATATCTTTCATGATGCTTGTTCTTATATTTGATGTTGGATGATGATGATACATTTTGATTTACCATATACTATGCTTGCTTGATGAGTGCCTATGCTATTTTCTAAAATAACCCTAAGTTAAATATATACTAACCTAAATCAATGGGGATTAGCATGGATTTAATATTTTTAATATATCAAGTATAAATGTTTAGGATCATAGCACCATTAGGCCAAATAAATTTTGTTTTTAATCAAAAATCAAAATGTTTTCAAATGCTTAATTTAAGCTTTGTTTTGACCTATCATCACCATTGGTGTGGATAGCGGGTGGTTTGGCGGCTTATTCTATGGGAGCTGGATTGGTCTATTATTCCACTACCATGGATCCTAGTGATTGGACATCCGCATGTCTAATGTTTGATCACGTGAGTATAAAAGCCTTAATCCTAAGAAACCTCTGTTTCATTATTGGCAACCCAGTAGCCTTTATTAAAGAAATTATTTTTGGATTCTAAATGATTTTTCTAGAATTTTCTAGCATTTTTCCTATTAAAGAAATTTCCTAGAAAGGACATTCGCATGTCCAATGCTTGAGCACGTGACCATAAAAACCTTATCTGAAGAAAAATTGGTTTCGATATTGGCAGCCCAGTGGCACATATTAAAGAAATTATTTTTGGACTCCGAATGATTTTTCTAGAATTTTCTAGCATTTTTTCTAGAAAGGGCTTTGAGTTACCTTTACAACGATACTCATTTGCATTCTGTTGGAGTACTTTTGACCCATCAAATGATTTTTCTAGAACTCGTGCGAGTTACCTTTACAAATGATACCTCGTTTACAACCTTTGAATTTTTGCAGGTTAGAACCCTAGGAATCAGCAATTTGCATTTGGTTTGAGTACTTTTGACCTATCAAATGATTTTTTTGGATTTTTAAATAGTTTTCTCAAAAAGATTATAAAATTCCCTTTCTGGAAAGGTATCATTTGCAATTTAGTGATTTTGAACGAGTGTCGGATGATTTTTCAAATTCATAGCCTTTTTTTCCAAGCATTCACTGCCAGTATTGACTCAGACTCGGTTTCAAAATTTAATTCCTACTAGAAATCGATTTTTTAGGATTTTTGGAATATTTTACATTAATCTTTATCGAGTTACCTTTCCAACGATACTCATTTGTGACTAGAAACCATCAGACCAAATTGAAATAAATTCGGGAAGGTGGGTAGCATGATGCTATCCCCTGTTTTTGCTAAACTTAGGAAAATTATTCGAATTTTCCTAAACCAATATTTCTAGTCATTACTTGATTTTCCCTCTAGAGTGATGATCATGACATAAGTCCTTTTAGCCTCAGATCAAGACTTAAAAATTGCTTTCAAAATTAATTTTCATTTCCTATTTAAAATGCCTTCTGATTTAAAATTCATTTTCTTTAAAAATCCCAAAATCTTAATTTTCAAAAGTCACTTAAATCCTTTCTTTTTGAAGGGATTTTCCAACCTTGTATTCTTCAAGGGGATACTCTAACTCTGCATTTCAAAAATACATAAAAAATCTAAGTTTTCTTTCCTCTGGGTTTCCCAGACATTTTATCAACCTTTTGATGCCTAAGACAGCCTTCAAGTCGAAACACATCCCAAAATTGACAATTCAGTTATTCCTCAATAACCAAAGTCAATTACGAGATACATCCCGAACGTCCCTCCTTTCTGTTTCCATGTGTTTATCTTTAATGCAATTTTTATTTTATTCCTTTATGTCTCACTAACTATTTCTCTTCTTAATGGTGACTTGCATTCATGTTTTCAAAAACTCAAATTTCATTAAACCTAAGGCAATGTTCTACACCAGTATCCCTCTAGTGCTTAATGTAGAGTACCCTTTTCTAAATCAATCCAGATCTCATTTTTATCAAATCCTCTATGTTTCTTCTCCTTCCTGGTTACATAGAGAAATATTAATTAAACTTTTATCAATCAAATCTAGATCAATATTAAGAAATTTGCATTCATAATAAAGGGATTACACATAAATAATGATGACATAAAGAATTAAGGAAAATCGAGACTTCGATAATTTATGGATAAATGGTACCAATTTTGGGCATCATAGTGGTGCTAATGCTTCCCTATACGTAATCAACTCCAGAACCCTTAAAGATGAACTCTAGTATATGCAGTCTGTAAAATTAATGCTGCGAGTTTTGTAACTTGAAATTATCTATGTTAATAGGTATCCGATCATACCTAGTCTAAAATGGTTAGTGGCAACTCCAAGTCATGGCAATTTCATAATGCCCATCCAAGATTGGTTGGATAAGCGATTCAACCAATAGTTTTCCCTTTAACTTTCACCTTATCATGCTTAATTCAAATCCTGATTAAGGGATGATCCAAAGGTGAGCCCCACTTTCCTTTTATCAATTTTTTAAGTTGTAATGTCACCATCCATGTGTGGGGGCACATCGCAACACATATGTATCCCACTTTTATTGAGTATGAACTATTGGTAATGTTCTTCTTATGAAAGAAGCATGCACAACTTTAAAGTGTTTCTTAACGAGAGAATGTGCCCTCGACTAAGACTCTTCCCTTTTTAACATGATGGGAGTGAGAAAGTATGGATCCTCAGCTCTTGACCATAAGAAAGGACCACTGGACAAATTACTCATCCAAAAGTCTTAGGTGCCCACCAGGAAGTGATTGACAATTGAAATTGCCATCAATCATTTGGGCTAGGCATGATCAAATGCCTATTGAATCTAATTTTTAGAGTTATGAAACTTGAAACATCAATTCCATGGTCTGGGTAATTCAAAGATAAAGTTGGATCTGGGAGTTAATTAAGCACAAAGAGGTATAAACCTCCCTATGATACCCAAAATCGAAACCTTTCTAGCCATGTCTTAACTTATTTTCACTTTCCCTCAGTTTTCACTCATCATTATTTAAATATAATCCTTTAGCATGAATATGAATAAAATAAACCAAGGTTATATATAAAAAATTTAAATCACGTATACACCCCGAAAAAGTGGGAAACATAAGGACTTTTGATTAAAATATTCTTCAAATTTAGTTTTTGGAAATAAGATGTTCGTATCAAGCACTAAAGAGATACTGACACAGAACATTGCTTATAATTTTTGAAAAAGGTTTTTGAATATATGAATGCAAGATGAACAATACAAGAGAAAACACATTAGTAAGATGAAAAAGAAATAATATTGAATAAAATAAATCACATAAAAGAGGGAAGAGGGGATAGGATGATCGAAAGATATCTCGTTATTATTATTAGTTATCTAAAACTAACCGAGTTGATAATTTTGGAGACACATTGGGATCTATTGCCTATTGAAGGCATAAAAATTTGAAGTTTGAAAGTCTTAAGGAAATTTGGAGAAAGAAAATTTTATTTTTTTTCTTCTTAACAATTTTGAGAAAAATGAGATTGACAGACTTAAATTGATGAAATTTGACTATTTCTTGACATTTTTTTTTGAAAAAAGGGTTGAAGTATTCCCTTAAAAGATGAGGTTAGAGCATCCCCAAAACTTTGGTAAGTTTTGAAATTTGAATAAGGTTTGTAAAAGTGGGATTGGAGTATCCCCTTAAAAAACAAGGGTTAGAGTATCCCTAATAGAAGCTTTGATGATTTTGGAGAGATAAGCTCAAAGGATTTATCTTGACAAAGGTTTGGCGATTTCTTAACAAAACGATATTTTTGACAAATTCTTGACAAAATCGATGATTTTTTATTAAAATGGAAATTGATAAAATAGAGGTGACACAATGAAGATTACTTATGCCTTCATCTAGACCTATAAGGTTGATACACATATTTTGACTCGAAGGGATTAATCGTGCCATTTGGAGATGTTCAAATGTCTCAAAGTGGGAATTCAAAAAATATCAACTAATTTTGACTAATGCTGAAAATAAGGACAGCATCACACTATCCCCCTTTTTGAGTTTATTCTAGGTAAATTTAAAGGTGTTAGGAGTTAGGTGAGGTTCCATTCAAAAGGTGACTTAATAAGGTTTAATGTAAAAGTATTTTAAAAGTCCCAAAAATTTGTTTTTCAGGTGGAAATAAACTTGGAAGTTGGTCAAGCTCGACACTGATAGTACGTCAGGGGAAAGAGTGTGGCAAACTTTGAAAAATCATTTTCGACTAATTTGGAATCATTATATTGCAAAAAATGCCTTTTTAGAAAAGGAATTTCATAAAACTTTAAGGAAAAATTTTTAAAAAATTCAAAAAAATCATCTAATGTGTCAAAATAGCCCAAATAGAATGCAAATTGCTAATTTTAGAGGTTCCAGATAGCATAAGTTTGAAAAATCATAAACCCCCCCTTTTGGACTGATCCAAAGGCAAATAAGATACTTGGAAAGGTAATGCGATGCCCTTTGAGGTAAATATATCATAAAAATTGGTGAAAAATTATCCAAGGTTAAAAAATGATTTTTCAAATTGTAACCACTGCACTGTCAAGGTAGAATAAGGGAGTTTTTCAATTTTCTTGATTTTCATTGGCCTAAACTCAGGACACTGATATCCAAATGTCTGTGGTAGAAAAGAATGAGTGACATCGGCTTCACAAGCTCATTTACAAAATTTCAGAGTATTTTCGGATGATGAAATAGCCCATTGACCATGTCACAAACACAAAGGCTCTAGGCAAAAGATCAAGACTCAAGCCACTTTGGACAATAAAAAAAGCATTTTTATCTTTGAAAACAGAACATTTTGCCCCAAAAACCCTTGAATCCAAAATAAGACTTAATTTTTCCCCAAGATTGGAAGACTAGTGAGGTAAAAAACCTTAAGCCCATGTTAATCCTTAACATGGCCTAAACTTAGGAAGTTTTTAGAAAATAAGATTTTGGCAGTAAGCAAGCATTTTGACAAACCAATGGTGAACTAGATAGTATGTTCATCACAATGAGCATAGTAGGCATGATCAAGTATAGAAAAATAACATTTAAGCATGAAAATGATGACAATATGTAAAGAGATAAGCCTAAGGATGCATGAAGATGCTAGTTTTCAACTAAAAATGATGTCTTGACAAATATATCATAAATTGAATATGACATTCATGACAATGAACATAAATAGCATGTTTAGACAAGTAAAAATGGTAAATGTTGATAACAATGGAAAAAAAATAACAAATAAGATGCATGAAAGTGTTAACTTTATGAATAACATTAAGAGTTATGCCATGGGAGATGATATGAGCATGTTAAATAAGAAAAAGTTTGCCAAAATTTTCAGAACAACATTAAAACATGTTTTTAAGGCAAACCAAGCAATAAACATGGTAAAGCATTGCAAGAGAGTCAATATAGCACCAAAAAGTCCTAGGTTCACCATAAACAAGCCACAAAATGCATGAAAGTCCTAGGAATAGGGTTATAGTCATATGGATATGGCTCTCTAAAATGACGAAATGATGGTAAAAGAAAATAAGATGAAAAGGATATGGAGATTATACCAAATAGCTTTAAACCTTACTTTAGCCCTTAAGTAGAGAACTTGTTAACTTGGAGCTCACTTTTTCCCCTCTTTTTGCTATTGATTAGCAAGAAAAGTGTGGCCAAAATGAGTTTAAGGTATGTGCTAACAATAGAAAGGAGGTTTGAGATGAAAAAAAGGTGCAATAGAGGGGTTTTTGGTGGTGGCTTTGAGGAGCTACAAGAATGAAAGGTTTTTTAAGAGGATGGTGGTTGAAAAGAGTTTTTGGAGAGTGTTTGAAATATCTGTATGTATAGGTTGAGAATGTTGGCCTTGTATGACCATTTGAATAGTGAGAACCACATGCAAAAAACAAAGGCATTTTGAGGTTTTGGTGCACATACCTCATGAATGGACAAGGTACTATGCTTAGCTGCCACTAAGTCTATTAGCTGGCTCAGCAAAAACAGTGGATCAATGCCACTTTTGGTAGTTGATTAATGAGAAAGTCCATGGTTGCCCTCTAACAAATTGAATTAATTCATGATAATGTCCTTTGTCAGGCTAAAAATTGGCTCAGACAAAACAGAGTGTCTATAGGAACCATTAACATTTGTTTTCCACGTAAAAGTATCATTCATTTAAGTATTTGTCGTGATGGGCTTAACTTAGATACAAGCACTAATATTTGGTGGAATATTACTAGCAAGTCAAGAAAGGCCCAATGGTTATCCTCTCAAACTTTATTAACCTAATATGCACTTACTGAGTATCCACTACATCAACATAGTTGCATAAGGGCCTTTCATTTAACCAATGATCATACCATAAAGAGACATCTCTTTCACCCACCCCAATCTTGAATCCTTTGCTAAGATAAAAAACTATCTTTTGAATAAAGCACCATAAATAAGAGGCACCATGTGATAAAGTGCATGAAAGTAAGTTATGATGCTGAAGGTATTTGGAGGAGAGGACCTAAACCCAAAATTTATCCTTTTAATGAAATGTGCACCACACTAGCTTTCATAGTAGTGCGAACAGTAGTTAATCGAGCCATTTTCACTACCAACCCACTAAACGGTTTAAAGGTAGTAATGGTGTGTAATTAACAAGATGAAAGCCATAAGAACTCTTTTTGAACATTTATAAAAACCTCTTTGTAATGGCATCAATGTCATTGCAAATAGATTGAGTAAGCCAATTGATTTTTATATTATGAATTGGGATAGAAAATAAAACTAAGTTTACAAGTGTTAAACATCCGACCTTGTTCAATAGTCGTCAAATTTCTTAGCTCTACCATACAATAATGGAAGCCCAAGATATTGCCCATGTTCGAGGCAAACTGAATGGAGGAAATCTAATGATATTCTCCTTTTTTACCCTTACAACATTCAAAGAACACATGGCTTTGGATTTCTCCAAATTAACCTTTAAACTTGAAACTGTATAAAAATTGGAGATAATAGTAGTTTGCAGTCGCACCTACGAAGCCTTAGCTTTAGTGAATAGCGGCACATCATTTACAAAGAAAAGATGAGAAATGACTGCTCTTCTCCTAGATACCTTGATAGGCATCCATTGCTTGGATAACATTTTTCCAATAATCGCTAATGCTAGATTTTCCATACATGGCACAAATAAGTAAGGTGAAAGAAGGTCACTTTGCCTAAATTCCTAAGATAGGACAAACTCAATAAGCTTGTGACCATTCCAAAAGAGTGATAAATTGAATGACGAACATAGAACAAGATCAACTTGACTATAGATATAGAAAATCTAAATTCCTCCAAAGTGACTTTTAGATGATTCTAATTAAATTTGTCATAAGCTTTCTCAAGATCTAACTTGAAGGTTAATGCTCATTGTTTGTTGTTTGTGTTATGCACGTAATGAAACACCTCTTGGCATATTATAGCATTATTTAAAGTATATCTGCTGGGTGTAAAGCTACTTTGCAAAAGGCTAATTAACTCAACTAGTAAAGGCCATAATCTATTCACCAAGACTTTAGTAATGAGCTTATAGAAAACTTACACAAGTTTACAGGCTGAAAATCTTTAAAATGGGTGGGATAGTCTACTTTTGGAATAAGGCAAATCAACTTCTCTGAGATCTTTGGATCAAAATGAACCATGGATAAAAGCATCCCTAACCAAATACCAAATATCATTCCTAACAATATCACAATAAGTTTTAAAGAAAATAGGTTGAAAGCCATTAGGGCTTGGGGCTTTATAAGACTTCATAGTCAACAAAGGATCATATACCTCCTTAGTTACCATTGCCATAAGTTCGGTGACTACCTTGAAGCTCAAAGTTGGCTTATTAGGGACTTCAAATCCACTAGGTTCCACAACCTCACATGAATAAAATCATAACTTGAAAAAGTTTAAAGCCTTAACTTGTAGCACTTCATTGTTAGAGCTCCATTCCCTATTAGGTAAGAAAATCCCATGAATTTTATTCCTTGTTTCTTTTTATGATTATCTGGGCATGAAAAAAGATAGTGATCTTATCCCTAAAATAAACCCACTCATGACTTTTGAAACCACAATACCTTCTCTTGGTAGTGAATAGTATTATACTCATTTTGAAGAGACCATCCGAGCTGAAGTAGGGAATGAAAGTTTGCAGCCTCCAGTTGCCTTTGTATATCTCTAAATCTTGCTTTAAAATGTCATTTTCTTTGAAAAATGTTCCTAAACATCTTCTTATTAAATTGGATAGAGTCATCATATACTTTACATAACCCGTTCACCACTTCAAAACCAGTACTCTTCCAACTTTGTACTATAACATCCTTATAACCAGCATGAGATACCCACATTGCCTCGAATCTAAAAGGTTTTAACCTATGGTTCATAAGCAACCCACCACATCATAAGAGAATAGGGTTGTGATTGGAATAAAGCTTGTACAGATTCTCAACAAAGGCTCTAAGAAAAGAACACCGTCAGCTGTCATTGGCTAGCCCATAGCCTAGTCGTTTATAGATCACTCTATGACCATCATAATTTCGATGCCAAGTGAATTTATTTCCAGTGGCTCCCAAGTCAACTAATTTGCATTTATCAACTATATTAGTGAACTAATTAGCTTGTGTTGCTACTAACCTCCCCCTATTAACATTAAAAGGGAGAGAGATTTCATTGAAGTCCTCTAGTAAGAGCTAGGGAGAGTTAATGGATGTATGAAATTAATTAAGGTGCTACCATAAATGGTTACGCATAACTAGGATGGAACTAGCATAAATAGTAATACACACTTACTCTATGTTAGTTTTGTACACTCTCGATGATATTGCTTAAAAAAATATGTTTATAATAGAAAGTGAAAAATTACCCTTTTTAGATAAAGTCTAAATTCCTCCTACATGACCATTTGGTTCAAAAATGGCTACAGCTTTGTAACCCAGATTCTTCCAAAAAGCTCACGTACTATTGAGTTGTATAGGAGGTTCCAAAATTATAAATAGTGTAGGATGATATTTATGTACTAATTCCCTCATATGCATCTTTGCAAGCTTATTAGTAGCTCCCCTAATGTTCTAGGCAAGCACCAAAAAATCTTTATAAATAATCATTAAATAATAAATACAATAGGAAATAAAAGCACCAAAGTTAGTGACCTTGTTCATTAAAGACATCCATTCCAACAACTATATCATTAAAAAAGGTCTTGTGGACAAGATCTATATCTAGGTTATTTATCTCTTTCATTATATCTGTTTTGACTTTTCCTAAGTCTTTAATGCCAGGATCAAGGGATAAGGATTCTATTTTTCTGCAGACGATGGCATCAGACTATATTCGGTGCTATTTAGTGGGATTATAACTTGTACTACATTAGAAGTTAATGGCACATTTTTCAAAGCACCTTTCTCACGCGTAACCTTTCTAAAACTCAAATAATATGGGAATTTAAACTAGCAGTTCTTGTCTTATTCATCATTATATCACCCTTCTTTCCCAATAAAGCAAAATCTTTTTTTGGAAACACCTGAGAGGGATGTGTAACAAACTATTTGCGCTAATTTTTTTTGTAGTAACTAGATTCTTGTCACATGGGGTTTGACCACTAAAAGCCTATTATTTTTTTAGTAGGTTAGAACCATGGTCCCCTCTTCTCTTTTTCAATAATAGAAGTGTAGCAAATCTATTGGGATTTGAGTTGGTGATAATTCCCTTATTTTTCTCCATAGTCTTAGCCTTTTATTTAAAAGTCTTATGCCCCATTGTAATTGTCAACCAATCACCATGCGATTTTTACTCCCAATTATCAACATTCACATTGATAGGATTAGACATTGTATGTACGATCATGGCATCATTCACTAGGATTTAATTCAATATGGCTATTATGATTTTGATTGATTTTCTGATTTAGCTGTTATTTATTGTTAGCAAAATAAGGAGTTGCTGAGTTTTTGTTATTTAGTTAGTTGTTTCAGTCCTATATATTGTCTACTAAGTGTTTATTGATTTGTCATTGAGAAATAAACATAAAACCTTCTCTTTTCTTATTTTGAATTTTATTTTTTCTCTCTTTTGCTGTAATTTTTTACACTAGCATTAGAGCTAGGATGACCACCATTACGGCTGCAAATTTAACTCAAAACTTGCCTATGTTTACGAGCTTAAATTACCAATTTTGATGAGTCAAAATGAGGACACTGTTTATCTCTCATGACTATGGGATATAGTGGAGAATGGATATGAAGTTCCAGAAGAAAAAAAAGGCATAAGGTTGATAGCAGCACAATGAAATGATTTAAAGGAAAAACAGAAGAAAGATACCAAGGCTCTTTCCTTCATCCAACAATCCCTGGATGAAAATATTTTCTCTAAATTTATGAATACAAAAATAGCAAAGAAGGTTTAGAATGGACTTCAAAGGGTGTATCAAGTAGAAAATAAATCTAAGTAAGTGAAGTTGCAGGTTTTTTATCCAGAGTTTGAGAACTTAAGCATGAAGGCTTTTGAACCAATGCAAGAATTTTTTTCAAGGGCATCTTTAGTCATCAATCAAATAAGAGCCTTTGGAGAAGATTTGTCAAAACAAAAAGTTATGGAGAATGCTTCAGAGTTTGCCTATGAAGCATGATCTTGTGGTAGCAGCTGTTGAAGAGTCAAAGGATTTGTAGAATTATACCTTTCATGAATTGATGGGTTCACTTAAAGCACATGAGCTACGGTTGAATTGCAATGCAAGAAATGTTATCAACAAGCTTTCCAATCCAAGGTTGAGCAACAAAAAAAGAAGTCAGATTACATGGAAAGAAGAAGTTCTAGCCGAGGGTGTGAAAAAATAACTCGTGGAAGAGCAAGAGGTAGAAGAAGATGTAGGCACAACAACCAATAAAGAAAAGTCAGACTATAAAGGTAACAATGCTAATTTTCCTTCATGCAAATATTATGGAAAGAGTAATCATGTTAAGGAAGATTATTGGCATAAGGAATGTTCATATTGTGGGAAAACTAATTAAAATGAAAAGGATTGTTGGCATAAAGAAAAAAAAGGCAGAACAAGAATGGCCTTCAATGTCATAACTATAACAAGTTTGGCCATATTGCTAAAAATTGTTATAAAAAAACTAAAGACCAAGCTAATTTTCATAAAGAAAATGATGAAATAGAAGAGAATTTGTTTATTTCTTGCTTGGCTGCTAAGATTAATATGCTTGAAGATTTTTTGTATCTCGATAGTGGGTGTAGTAATCACATGACAGGTGCCAAAAATTTATTTATGGAGATTGATGAATCAGTGCAAACACAAGTAAAGATGAAAGATAATAACCATGTTCAGGTATATGGTTTGGGAACCATTGATGTTTTTACAAAGTTTGGAAGAAAGTTTATTCATGATGTCATGTATGTTCCTAGTCTTGTTCCAAATTTGTTAAGTGTGGGTCAGTTGTTAAGAAGAGGTTATTTTATGTTTTTGGTGATAATGAATGCAAGATTTACAAAAAGAAAAATATGAATTTGATTTATTCAGTTAGAATGATTGCAAATAAAATATTTCCTCTTGCATTTTTAAAGTTACTCTTAATGTTTTTAAGGTTTCAATTGGTGGTTTTAACCTTTAGCATATGAGATTTGGCCATCTCAATTTTAGTGGACTTGACTTGTTGCAAAGACAGCATATGGTTTCTAGTCTTTCTATGAAGAAAAGAGGCAAGCAAGTTTGTGAGGCATGCATTTATAGAAAGCAGCACCGAGATAGATTTCCAACAGGCAAAGCATGGAGAGCAATAATGCCATCGATGCTGGTTCATTCAGATGTTTGCAGTCCAATGCAAACTCCTTCATTGAATGGAAGTAAATATTTTTTGGCTATCATGAATGACTTTTTAAGGATGACATGGGTGTATTTTTTGAAAGAGAAATATAAAGTATTTAAAACTTTCAAGAATTTCAAAGCTCTTATAGAAAAACAAACATGTTGCTTTATTATGATCTTGCACACTGATCGTGGTGGAGAATTTTCATTTTCAAAATTCAAAACTTTTTATGATTTTCATGGTATACGATAATAGCAGACATCAAGCTATGCTCTATAGCAAAATGGGATAGCTGAATGCAAGAATAGAATAATTGTTGAGTCAACTAGAAGCATGTTAAAAGAGAAAGGGCTGCCGAAGAGGTTTTGGGCTGAAGTAGTGGCTACAGTAGTATATCTAAAAAATTGATCTCCAACTCGATCTATAATAAGTAGGACACCTTATGAAGCATGGAATGGAAAAAGACCCAATGTAAGTCACTTGCAAGTTTTTGGTTGCATTGCTTATGTTTTTATACCTTCTGAATTAAGAAGTAAACTAGATGACAAAAGCATTAAATGTATTTTTGTTGGTTATGGCAAAGAACAAAAAGGTATAGGCTTTATGAACCGGAATCTAACAAGTTACTTGTAAGTCGTGATGTGATGTTTAATGAAAATGATGCTTGGAATTAGGAAACTAGTTTTAAGGATCCTGAACCTAAATTTGAGTCCTATGATTCCACACCAAAGAAGTTTAAAAGCTTGGCTGATATTTATGCATCTTGTGGGCATGTATGTTTTGCTTTAGAACCTACTTGTTTTGAAGATGTAGTGACAAAGAAAGAATGGGTTTGCGTAATGAAGGAAGAAATTTTAGCTATTGAAAGAAACAAAACATGGAACTTGGTGGACTTACCAGCAAAAAAGGAAAAAATTAAGCTGAAATGGATTTATAAGGCAAAATTTAGTGCAGATGGAGTATTGCAAAGACATAAAGCACACTTGGTTACTAAAGGATATGCATAAGTATCAAGTATTAATTTTAACAAAACTTATGCTCCTGTTGCTCGATTTGACACAGTACGAACAGTATTAGCTTTAACTGCTCACAATGGCTGGTCAGTTTATCAACTAGATGTAAAATCAGTTTTTCTTAATGGAAAACTTATGGAAGATGTTTATGTTTTGCAGCTTGAAGGTTTTATGGTGAAAGAACAAGAAGAAAAGGTGTACAAATTGCATAAAGCACTTTATGGGCTTAAACAAGCTCCATGAGCTTGGTATGGTAAAATTGATGCATATTTACTCAAAATGGTTTTCAAAAGAGTGCTAGTGAGCGCACTTTATACGTTAAATGTGAAAGAGCTGATTTTATTTTTATTAGTGCGTATTGTCGCCATGTGCCCGGCCTTTAAAACTTCAGACGATTCGAAGGGCATTGCATGCTCAACTTAAAATAAATAATGGTTGGTTGTGGTCAAGCCTTTGAGCTATCCCTTGATTGGGATTTGGATTAGGCGTGATAATGTGAAAGGGATAGGGACCATCGAATGAGTCGCTCATTGAACTGCTCTCGGATGGCCACCATGAAGTAGACATAAACTTGGAGTCACCACCGATTATTTTAGACTAGGCAAGATTGAACACCGATTGAAATCATATTATGAGTTAAGAAATTTGAAACACTAATTTCAAGGTCTACGAAGTCTAGAGGTTTGTTGGTTGGGCTCAGGAGTTCGTTACACATAGAGAAAGATGACTATCCCTACAACACTCAAAATCGGTACCTACTGTGTCTCATTTTGGTCTCGGTTAAATTGGTTCCATTTGGTCTTTATTTAGATATAATCCTCTTCAATGCATAAAGTTTTGGAAAATGGAAATTTAGGTTTTTTTAATGAAAATTAGATCACATATACGCCTCAGAGATGGGAGGAACATAGGGATTTTTGGGAAAACAATGTCCGGATTGGATTTTAAAAAATTAGATGTTTCATATTAGGCATTGGAGAGATACCAACAGAAAACATCACCTTGTAAATTTTACTGGAAAGTGAATTTTAAATATGAATTCACAATAGTCACTGCAAAAGGAAAACAAGTTTATAAGGCAAAGAATGAGAAATATAATAATATCATAAACAAGAAATCACAAACAAAAGAAAGTAAAAAGGGAAGGGCTGTCGAATTGTATCTCATAATTGCCTTCAATTATTGAATAATAATTGAGATGACAATTTCAAAGACCGATCTGGATTCAATGGTAATTTAAAGCACAAAGATGATTTTTATCAAAACAATTTGAGGCATCTAGAAGAGAGACAATTTTAAGTTTTTGAGGTAAAAGTAAGGTTGAGTATCCCCTGGGTGAGGTGGGGTTTGGAGTACCCCTTAAAATAGAGTTATGAAAATAGTTAAGATTAAAGTGAAAATTTGAATTTTTAATGAAAAATGGGGTTGCAGTATCCTCTTTAAGTCGTAGGGTTAGAGTATCCCTAAAGTTATGAAAACATTTAAGAACTAAGAGAAAATTAAAATTTTTTAATTAAAATAGGGTTGGAGTATCCCATTTGGAGTAATGGAGTAGGAGTATCTCCACTAGCAAAAATTTTAATATGAAATCCTATTATTTTTATTTTAATTTTGATCCAAGTCAAAAAGGGCTGATATTGTGGGGGGAATCAAACGAACGCATTTCGAGACATCTGGATGTCTCAATAAAAGGAGATTCAAAAATTAGGTTGAAAACAAGGAACAACATTATGTCCCTCTATTCTCGCATTGTTTTGGGTACATCCAAAAGCTTCAAAGGGTAAATGAGGTATCGTAGGAAAGGTAACACAATAAGGTTTAATATAAAAATATTCAAAATTCTAGGTGGAATTAATTTTTGAAGTTAGGTCCATCTCAGTACTAGCAGCATGTACAATTAAAAGGGCATGTTGAATTTTGAAAAATCATTCTAAGCTTATCCGAGATCGTTAGATCATAGATAATACCTTTCCGAAAAGGAAATTTTATGGACCATTTTGGAAAAGTATTTGGAAATTTTGTAACCCAAACAGAATGTTGCACACTAGTTCTAAGTGTTTTGGATAATAAAGTTTTAAAAAATCATAACTCCCTTATCCAGGATGATCTGGGAGCAAATAAGACATTGTTGAAAGGTAATTCAATGCCCTATAAAGGAAAAATATTAAAAAAATCAAAAGAAACATTTTATAGTTTGAAATTAATTTTTCAAGTTTGGACTATAGTGTTGCCAGAGCAAAAACAGAAGGGATTCTTTGATCTTCCAGTTTTTTTAAGATAAGCTCAAGTCTAAGACGTCTGAATATCCATGACTGAAAGCAACATGGGCTTCAGAAGTTAATTCCACAATCTTGGAGTAGTTTGGGATGATGGAACAACCCGTTGATCATGTCACAAAAAGGAACACGAGATTCAAGATCCTAATTTTTTTTTTCAAAAAATGAACTTATTTCACCATGAATCCAGAGCTGAAATCTTGATTTACCCCTAAGATTAGGAGACCAATTTGATGAAAACATTAAATCCATGCTACTCTTCATCTATTGAAGGTAACTCGGGGATGTTTCTAAAATCAATTTCTAAGAAACAAGCAAGCATTTTAATGGAGATACATGAACAAAATATAGCACATACAAAGATAAACATGGATTGAACATGCAAACATGCAAAGATGACATTTTGTCATGGCAATGGGTGACATAAATGTAAGAAGACGACAAATAGGGTGCATGGAGATGATATAAACATGTTTATACAAATGAGTGGATGTTGGGGTTGTCAAGATAGCATTTTTATTTCATAAGCCTTCTCAAAACATAAGAAAAATATTTGAACATACCCAAGACACATTGAGGTGACCATTTAATATGAAATGGATATGTGAATGTGGATGGAAAATGACAAAAGATGCATGAAAAGAGGTTGTATGATGATGAAAATAAAGCATAGTGAGTTTATATATATATATATATATATATCTAACAACATAAACGTGTTAAGAAGGTCATCAAGATACTAGGACTACCACAACCAAGGCAACAAAGATGCATAAGAGTATTAAAAGGGTCATGGAAACATGAAAGGCTCACTAAAATGAAATGGATGATCAAAACAGAAAATATATGGAACAAGGTAAAAAAATATACAAGCAAAAGCTTAAAGTTTCTTCTTTTTTTAAAGCGGTAACTTTAAGCTCAATTTCTTCCCTTTTTTTACTATATTTAGCAAGAAAAGGGTGAAAGGAAAAAGCTTTTTGGTAATATGGTTGCTGATGGGGTGTTTTGAAAAATATGTGAAAGGTTGAGTTTTTGAAGGTGTGAAAGGTGGTGGTTTTGGGGAGCTACGGGAACAGAGGTTAGTTAGGGGTGAAAGACAATGGAACATTGTTTTGGTGAGTTGTTGGAGCTGGAGTTGATGGAGCATTTGTAGGGATGGATGAAGAAATTTTTGGGATTGATGGATAGCTTCTTTGATAGTTGAGAGTTTTTTTAATTGAAAAGAGTTTTTTTAATCTAATGCTCAGCCAATGCTTTTAGGAGACAAGGCAAGCGCATTTTTGAATTTTTTTCTCTTGGACCAAGGAACATCTTCAGCTACCATGCTCAGCTAGTTTTCTTCCCATTGGTTCTGTTATGCTAAGAAAAAGAGTAGAAAAAATACAATAGACTCCCAACTGAAGATATGCCAACCACCCTCTTATAACCATATATCCTGTGAAAGTGACCTTTGTCATTGGTTGTTTGGGCTCTAAAATTTGTTTAAATCCAATCATAAGCCCAAAGCCAAGGTTTGCAATGTTTTATGATGGTTACTTGGTGCCAAAAACATGTTTGAATCAAATTTTTGAAGGTTGAAAAATGGTTCAAGCAAGGCAAAATGCCTTACTATATTGATACAAAGCATGTTGTATCGGTACACAAGGTAATTTTCCCCCTGAGTATTGATACAAGAAGGTGTGTATCGATACTAAGAGCAAAAATTATTTCCAGTCTCCAGACTTAGAAGCCTATATCGATACTTTATGGATTTGTATCGATACTCATGCTTGTGTATTGATACATTTCACCAAAAATCATAACTTTAGCTACTGCCAAGGCCTGTATCGATACAAACATGCTAGGTATCGATACCAAACCCTTTAGTATCGATGCTATGTGTGACAATTCAACTTTTTTTGCACCATAAGGCCTCGTATCAATACTATTGTACCAATATAACTTGCGCATACCCATGGTTTCTCGAGTTACCTTAACTTAGTCATAAACAATGAGAAATTGACCTGTGTATTCATTTGAATGACCTTAGTGACACCATGAAAAGTGGCCTTTGATGCCTCGATTTTATATTTTTCTTTAATATGGCCTATAAGCATTTAAGACCTTCCTAAATTTTTTTTTGCCTGGTATCGCATCGCTTAATAATGCCTAACGACATGGCACTCGATAGTTATCTCCTCATTTTTATTTTTATTTTTTGATTTTATCATATTTTATCTAACTCTTAGGATGCCAAAAACTGGCCTGGACAAAATGAGGTGTCTACATCTGCTCCTCTTTGGCCATTGCTAAGTATTAGGAATAGGGCAAAGATAAATAGACACCATTTTATTTGGATGGGATGATGGATTTATGTGCCTATTGAGAAGTGGAGAGTTATTTAGTATCACATCAAGATAGGTTAAACAACTTACAGAATATAAGATTTTGATAAGTCTTGTAGGGTTTGACCTCCCTACTAGGTTGTTTTCCAATTTTTTTTTCAAACAGGTGCCATCAGCTTATGTGGGCTTCAAGGTAAGTAAAGAAAGACGTCTAGCTTTTCGTGGACTAGGTAGATAAGTGGCACTAGCTTGTGTGGGCTTTAAGGTAAGTGAAAAAAAATGTCTAACTCTTTATGAACTAAGGTAAATAGGTGCCACCAGCTTGTGTGGGCTTTAAGGTAATAAAACATCTTACTCTTTAAGGACTGAGGTTGGTTATGTGGTGCCACCAGCTTGTGTGGGCTTTGATGTAAGGAAGCGTCCTACTCTTTGAGGACTGAGGTAGGTGGTTACCACTAGTTTATGTGGACTTTGAGGTAAGAGAGCATCCAATCTTTAAAGACTGAGGTAAGTGGTTGCCACTAGCTTGTGTGGGCTTAAATAAGTGTCATGCTCTTTGAGGATTGAAGGAAAATAAGTTTAGGATACTTTTCTTAGATGCTTTTCAATAAGCTCGTAAGGTCAAAGATACTTACTGAAGGCCTTTTAAGGTTTCTTAAAATCAAAAAATTGTACCTTAGGTTCCCTACAAATTTGACTTCTATATATGAGAGCTGATACCTATAAGATGTTAAATGCTGCATAATGCATGGAGATGCAAATGCCTACCTAATCAAGGGTGAAGACTTTAAAGGCCTAATCCAATGGCTGGTTTTGGGCTTTTTTCGGTATTGGTGAGGTGGCCTTTCGCCCAGGATTCATCAATCTTGCTTTAGATTTTAAGAGGCATTAAATGTTAAGGTTGTCCCTTCTTTGAAGGTACATGAGGTCCATGACCACTTATTGGAAGGAGGTTTTAAGTAGACTTTTAAGATGTAAAGTCTTAAAGCAAGATCGGTTATGGCCTCAAGAGTTCATTCTTAGTTTTTAAACATGAAACAAAAATTCTGGCAAAGTTTTATCTTTCTAAGTGATACTAGGAAATCCTATTATCAGTTTTGTCCATTTATCAAGCATTATCAATTAACGAATAAATGTGATGCAACATGGAATATAGGGTTATGAAAAGGTTTTGCAAGAAATCAAATAATTGTATTTTCATTTAAAGAAAGAGGATACAAGTTGTGACAAACTTATAAGATTGTGAAAATTTTTGAAACACAAAATAGATAAGAAGAGTTTTCTCGATCAATTAGCTTTGATGTTGACATGAATTCTTCACTGACTACCTTCGAAAATTTCTCTAGAGTGATTAATCCTTTTGGTGCTTGTTGACTCATAAGGAGATTCTTTCAGTTACCCTATGGTGGAATGAGGCCTCAAAGTTAGGCGATTCTTATTTTTCGAATGTAGGTATGGATGAGGTTTGGGTAAGGTTGGTCAACAAAGAATAGATGGGTTAGGCTATGACTTAGGTTTTTGAATATGGGGAAGATTGGTTTTAGGCTAATGATGGTTTGGGCTTGGCTTGGTTTGATTGAAGAGGTCCTATCACTTAAGCTGTCTTTTTAGGTTTTCAACTTAAGCTAGTTTTCTCTTTTTTCCTTTTTTTTTGTTTTTGCTGTTTTGTCTTATATTGTTTTTTGTATTTTTTAATTTTTTTGTGAGTGGTAGGCGAGGGACTAAGAGGATGCCCTTTCGGGTTTTCATCCTAAAGTCCTTTCAGGCACAGCATTTCTTAATAGAATCAGAGTTCACAGGGTTGGACAGGTTACTGCCATCCATCTCGGTTAAGATTAGGGCTCTTTTAGAGAATATACGTTTCACCACGTATGGCCCTTCCTAATTTAGGGTCCATTTTTTACGAGTATCTTTGTGGATCAGGGGAATTTGTTTGAGCACTAAGTCATTTTCTCGGAACTAATGATGACGAACCTTTTTGTCATGGGCTCTCCTCATACGCTTTTGATACATCTACCCATGACAGATGGCTTTGATTTTTTTCTCTTTGATAAGATTAAGCTGTTCATATTGGTTTTTAACCCATTCAGCCTCTTTAAGTTATGATTCCATTAAAAATCTGAGGGAAAAGATTTCAACCTTGATAGGTAGGATAACCTCTATGCCGTAGACCAAGAAAAATTAGGTGGCACCTGTAGAAGTTTATACGACCTTGCAATAAGCATGTAAAGCAAAAGGTAACTTTTCATGCCAATCTTTGTACGTCTCAGCCATCTTTTTAACTATCTTTTTGATATTCTTGTTGGTTGCTTCAATTGCTCCATTCATCTTCGGACGGTATGGGATGGAGTTTTGATAATAAATCTTGAACTGCAAGTAGACTACTTACATCATCTTGTTTTTCAGGTTTTATGCATTATTAGTAATATTTGTTCAGGAAGACCATATCTACAGATAATGTCCCATTTCATAAATTTGCACACGACAAATCTGGTGACATTGGCATAAGAAACTGCCTCTACCCATTTGGTGAAATAATTGATAGTGACTAAAATGAAGCGATGCCCATTAGAAGCCTTGGGGTAATAGGTCCAATCATATCCATGCCCTAAGAGAAAAGGGCCATGGAGCTGTCATAACATGTAGAATTATCGATGGGACATCGATCTTGTCAGCATAGATTTGGCATTTGTGACACTTTCGAGCATAGTCAATGCAATCCTTTTTGAAAGTCAACCAATAATAACCTAATCGCATGACTTGTCTTGCCATTCAGTGTCCATTAGCATGCATACCACAAATTCCTTTGACAACTTCTTCAAGTATTCTTTTGGATTCGGAGGCATCTATGCATTGGAGTAACACCTGATCCCAGCCTTTCTTGTACAAAATCTCACTATTCAAAATGAAGTTCGTAGCTAACCATTTGATGGTTCTCTTATCAGCTTCGATGGTGCCTTCTGGGTACTGTTGATCCTTGATGTACTGAAAGATGTCATGATACCATGGCAAACCATCATTCTCTTCATCAATATTTTGGTAATGTGCCAGGGTTGAATAAATACTCATTTGGATAGGAGCAATGTTCGATTTTCAATTAACTTTAAACATGAAAGATAAAGCAACCATGGCATCAGCAATTTAGTTCTCTTCTCGAGGTAGATGTTGAAAACTAATATCATCAAACTCTTTCTTAAGCTCTGATAAAGATTCCCATAGTGGATCAGTTTAGCATCACGTGTTTATCATTCTCCCTTCAGTTGGTAAATGATGAGGGCTGAATCTCTAAACACTTGCAATGTTTGAATGCCCTTTTCAATGGCTGCCTGGAGTCCCATGATGCAAGCCTTATATTTGGCTATGTTGTTGGTGTAGTCAAAGTTCAATTTGGCTGTAAAAAGTAATGGTTTCCCTTAGGTGAGATCAGAATTACCCTAATTCCATGCCCCAAGGCGTTTGAAGCTCCATTGAAGTACATTTTCCATGATGACCTATACTTGGTTGTGTTCTCTACCTCAGATATGCACATCAAATCTTTATCGGGGAACTCGAGTTTAAAGGCTGATAGTTATCTGTGGTTCAACTTGCTAAAAAGTTTGCTATTTTATTACCTTTAATGGCTTTCTGCTTCACATACATGATGTCATACTCAGAAAGCATAACATGCCATTTGGCTAATCTCTCAGACAAGGCAGGGGCTTCGCACAAATACTTGATGGGGTTAAGCTTAGTGATTAACCATGTATTATGGTAGAGCATGTATTGCCCTAACCTTCGAGCTGTCCAAGCTAAAGTACAGCATAGCTTTTCTACAATGAATAATTATTTTCATATTTTTTAGTTGCTTAAGTAATAGATAGCTTGTTCCTTCTTTCCTGATTCATCATGCTGTCCTAATAGACAGCCTATCAACTTGTCCAAGATTGATAGATACAAGATTAGTGGTCGTTCGAGCACTGCTGGCATAAGTACTGGAGGGTTTGAAAGGTAATGTTTGAACTTATCAAAAGCTTCTTGGCATTCTTGATTCTATTTTCCAGGATTTTGTTTTTTTATCAGCCTAAAGATCGGATTGCATTTATTGATCAATTGAGATATGTATCAGGCTATGTAGTTCAGTCTTCCCAAGAAACTTTTCACTTTCTTTTTATTTTGAGGTGGTGGTAGGTTTTGAATAGCCTTAACCTTGTCAGGATCCACCTCTATTCTTTTCTTGCTGACAATGAACCCTAATAATTTATCGAAGGTGACACCAAATGTGCATTTGGTAGGATTTAACTTGAGCTGGTATTTGCACAGCCTTTTAAAGAGTTTCGTAGATTGGCAACATGTTCACTCTCTTTTTTTCATTTGGCAATCATGTCATCCACGTAGACCTCTATTTCTTTATGCATAAGGTCATGAATGTTATAGCCCTTTGGTAAGTTGCCCTGGCATTCTTTAACCCGAAAAGCATCACTTTATAGCATAAAGTTCCCCACATAGTGACAAAAGTCATTTTTTCCATGTTTTTAGTTGCCATTTTGATTTGATTGAAGCCCAAAACCCATCCACGAAAGAAAATAGTGCATTTTTTACAGTGTTGTCTACTAAGGTATTAATGTGAGGTAGAGAAAAATTATCCTTGGGGCTGGCTCGATTTAGGTCCCTGTAGTCCATACACATTTGCACTTTACCATCCTTCTTAGGAATTAAGACTATGTTGGCTACCCATTCAGGATATTTGGCTACCTCGAGAAATCCCACTTCAAATTTTTTCTTGACTTCTTCCTTGATCTTAAAGAGCATTTCTGGTTTCATCCTCCTTAACTTTTGCTGGGTTGATTTACATTTAGGTTTGAAAGGAAGTTTATAAACTACAATATTGGTATCTAATCCAGGCATGTCTTGATAGGACCAGGCAAACACGTCTTGATATTTCTGAAGGAGACTTATTAGTTCAGCTCAAGTTGATGACTTTATGGAGGTTTCGATTTTAACCTCTTTTCTGTCTTCCTTTATTCCAAGGTTTATGGTTTCAGTAGGTTCTTTATGGGGTAATATTTGTTTTTCTTCCTATTTAACTAGTCTAAGTAGGTCTAGAGGTACAAGGTTTTCTTCAAGATCCTCTTTAGATTCGACCTCACCAACATAAACTGATTGCTTAAAATCGATTTCTGAAGCTTCAGTATGAACATTCATGTTATCTTCATCGAAACACCTGAAAGTATGAAAAAAAACAATTAAGTGGAAAAATATGTGAAGAAGGGCCGAAGTTGATATGAACTATGAACACAAAGAATGAATGTGAGATGTTCAGTCATTTTCATTGCTAATCTTAACAAAAGTTGCCCATACAAAGGATCCTACAATGCTTTTGGGCAAGAGCATGTAGGTTTAGTTCATAGCATTACTTTGAAATAGACTTGAACAGTACAAGAATCTCAATCTTAGCCCAAACACTTGGGACAAACCCTAAAGGACACAAATCAGTCTTTGGACATTTGGTTGACATCTTTGGCTCATCAATCGCATTGATGGAGAAATCCTTAAATGCCTTGTTCAATATGAGCACAGTGTTAGCAAAACTAGTATTTACATGTCCCCCTAGGCGAAAACTTTCCCGAAGTGGTGGAAACATCATTGGTTCATCCTTTGTGCTTTATCTTGATAAACGAGCCATCCTCTTCTCACACGTTTTCGATTTGGTTGACCACTTTCAAGGATTCAGCAACTTCTTGAAGGCATTTTTTGAGTCCCTTTTCAGCTCGGGCACCTTTATCGATAGTCAACTTTAAACCTATGTGAGCCCTCTCTAATAAGTGAGGCTAAACTATTAGCAACCCTTCATTGACATAAGTAACATTGACAAACTTAAAGGATTGTAAAGAGGATTATGGGTTATCTTTATCAGGTTCAACATATGGAGCATCAGTTGAGGTGGTAGTAATGATATCTTCTTCTCCTTCAATACTGATGACTTTATTCTTGATAACAAATTTTAGCTTCTTGTGTAAAGATGATGGCACTACTCCAGCATAATGAATCCAAGGCCTTCCTAATAAGCAGTTATATGATGAAGCAAAGTCCATCATGTGGAAGTCAATTTCGTAAGTACATGGGCCAATTTGGAGTGGAATGGTGATATTCCCTACAACATTCTGGCAAGTTCCATTGAACGCTTACACAATCGTATGACCATTCTGGATATAAGATGCATCAATAAGGAGCTTGCTCAAGCATGACATGGGCATTACATTTAAAGTCGACCCATTATCAATGAGCACCCTAGGCAACATGGTGCCTTTACAATATATGGTGATATGAAGGGCTTTGTAATTTCCTCTTCTTCTACGCAGGATTTCATAATCGCTAAAAGATATGTAATTGTTGGTAGTGATGTTGTTCACTAGGTGATCCAACTAACATATAGAGATGTTTGGAGGGACATAAACCTCATTCAAAACCTTGAGAAGGGCATTCTTGTAAGCTTTAAAATTCAACAGTAATGATAACACAGATATCTACATAGGTTGCTTGTTCAACTGATCAACGATGCTGTATTCACTGTGCTTAATGAATTTAAGGAATTTCGTAGCTTCTTTCTCACTCACTGGACCTTGACAGATATCGATTTTGAGATTTTGGTTGTAGACTTCAATGCTTGAGAAATGAGATTAGCATTTTCTTGCTAAGTAATATTTTTGACGCTATTGGGGCATAACATCAGCTACTCTGAGTTAGATGACATGCCCTTGAGAGGTCAACGCTTGTTGCTTACTAGCTAGATTCTCTGATGATTTAGGTTTTACTTTCATAGTTCCACGGAATTGCCTTAACATCTTTATACTAAAAGAGAGATAGAAGTTGAATAATCATCTTTAGCGAAGGCTGAACAGGGTCAATGTTAACTCTCAGTCGATTGTCATACAAAATCAATGGCCTTCCAATCCAATAAAGGAGATTGCCTTCTTCTTCTTCTAGTGCATTGACAGATGGTGTTAAATTTGCAAACTCAGGATGTGGGGTTTGCTTTTCATCATAGAATTCGATGCTACCCTCATTCATTATCCTTTGAACCATTGTGCAAAACTCTGTGCATGTTTGAAGAGTATGGCCGTAAACAGTATAAAAATCATAGAAGTTGTCAATCATTTCCTCTGTCTTCTTGGTTACTTTAAGTAGCTTAGCTTCCACCAGGATTTGCCAAAGCAAATTCATTGGCATTCGAACTTCTTCTATGCTTTCCACAATCTCGCAGTTTTCTTCAAAGATCATCTCCTTTAGGTCTTACTCAGCACAAGTTTAAGATAAATTAGCTTTAGTGCTGGATTTTGATTGCTTACTAGTCTTCATCTTTTCTTTCTCTTTGTCTTTGTGGATATTTTTCTACTCAATCCATTTTTCATGGCTTCATCGATCCTCCTACAGAGTATGACTATATTCACGAAGTTCTCCAAGAAGCTTTTTCGCTATGCTGTCATAATAAGGGGCTTGCAACGTGTTGATGAATCTAACAATCATCTATTTTTCTGTCAGTAAGGGATGAATCTAGGTAGCCTCCTTCATCCATCTTGCAATGTACTACTTAAAACCTTTATTAGCTCTTTTTATCATGCCCATAAGAGACAGACAACTAGAGATTTGACCATCGGTGGGTCTCTCCTCATTAATGGCATTGATAAACAGATCGTCATGTCCATCCCACTCTTCGTAGAACATAATTTTGGACCTATCCATCATCCCTTGGACCATCTCCAAGAATGATGGATAATGTTACAAGTCGTGTTCTTGACCGTAGTGGCAGCAAGATGTATCAATGGCATTTCTTCTTTGGCTTTTGTATTACTATTTTGGTTTTCATGAAAGTCCACCAAACCTTGCTCATCGAGGTTTTGACTTCTCATACACTTTTTTTTTAATTCGATAGCCTTTTCCATTGTTTATTGCATTCACTCTCAGTTCGACGTGATTAGGGAGTGGGTTGGCCCCCATATTGGGTCTAGGACCTTGCTCAATCTTGATCACTCTTTTTTTCTAGTAAACCCTAAACCTTTCTTTTGAATAAAGTGCAATTCTCAATGGAGTGGCCTTGCACTCCCACGTGGAATTCACAATAAGCATTCTAATCATACCATTTGAGGTACGATGGTGATCTTGGGTTCGTGAATACTAGGGCAACTAGTTTGCCTACAAATAAGTGAGAGTAAATCTTTTTATATGAGTAAGGGAGTAGTTCAAAGTGCTCCCTTTCTTGGGGTGCTTGTTGGTTATTCAAAGCTCTTGCATTATGCATATTGTAAGGCTGTACATTCTGGGTCACACTTTGCACAGGATTTGGTGCAAAGCTCATTGCAGGAGCACAACCTGTAGTGTGGACTGGTTACGGTACTGATGAGTAAGGGTAAGACCTATATTTAACATGCTTGGGAAGTACATAGGCTGTGCTGGATGTAAAGACTTTGATTAAACCTAGCATGGCTTTCGCCTGTAACATTCATTTCCCTCTCCTTACCTTTATTTGCTATCTTTTTTATTGATCTAGATGCTTCCTTGATGGATATTCTGTCGCTATTGATGATGTTCTCAATCATTTCACCTTATATGACCATATTGGCGAAATTTATTATGGCACTTCCTACTAGCCTTTCATAGTAAAGAGCTCGTAGGGTCCTAACAAACATAACTGTCATTTATTTTTTAGTTAGAGGAGGGTGAACTTAAGCTGCCTTCTTCCTCCATCTTTGAGCATAATGTCTGAAACTCTCAAAAAATTTATGTTCCATGTTCATGAGAGAAAGGTGATCTGAAACCTAATCAGACACATGCTTATATTGTTCAAGAAATGTGCATGCCAAGTCTGCCCATGTCTGAATTCTTATAGGATCAAGTCCTATGTACCATTGGAGGGCTACTCTAGTCATGCTACCCAAAAGCAATGGATCAGCAGCTTCTCATTTTCCTTGTGTCTCACCATTTTACGACAGTACATATAAAGATGGACAGTATGGTCAGTAGTCTCATTGTATTTTTCAAAATCAGGCACTTTAAACTTAGGCAAGATGATGAGGCTCGAAACTAGCCCTAATGACTTTCCGTTTACGATTCCAAATTTGTTACTTCTTTCCACAGCTCGAAGACACTTCTCTGATGAGTGATACTTGTCCAAGTTTTCATCATTTTTTGAATGCCTTTCTACCTTCTCTTGCTCTATGCGTTCATTGAGGTCTAAGACTATAGGCCTTAACGGTGAAGAGCCCACGCCTTGTAATCCTTGAATTAAGTAGGACGCTATTGCAGGATTGATATAAATAAATGGCGAGATGGTGGGATGTTCATTGCCGGAGGGTGCTGCCTATGTAATGCCCCTTCTTGAGCATTGGTGGCCTCAGTGCCATCATTCAAATTGCTTTCAGGGAGGGCTAGTTCTTTCCCTATCTCGACTGTGCTCGTCTGCCCTTTTTCCTTCAATGCATTGGACAGCAATTTAGTTAGCTTGATGATCTGTGCTTGAAGTTCCTCATTCTTAAAGAGTGCTTGCTCTTGGGACTCTCTATGCATAAGCTTTAGTCTTTCGATGCGGGCCTAGTGATCGTTTTTCATTGCTTTTCGATGATTGCGAGTGTTGTACCGATGGCTAACTGTAGATTCCATGTTTTAGATCACCTTCACTTTAAATTATCTTTAGATTAGGCCTTTGTGGTATGTTCTTGCATATGTTTAATGCAATGAGAGTGAATATGTGATCATGAATGAATAAAAACCATGAAAAGATTAAGTTAGTTATACAAATGCAAAAAGGACAATTGGATAAAGGATAGCTCCACCAATAGCATCTTTTATTAAAGCAACAAAATGTCTTAATTACATGTGATTACGTTCGAAAATGCCTGACATAGTTATATTACTTGATTACATGGTCTAAGAAATATAACAACTTTTACTTGTGGGCTCCGGTGGGCAAGATATCACGTGTCAGCGATCGAGCTACCTCCATCATGTCTTCAGCTTCCAACTGAGCTATCTGAATTTGCTCTGCTAACAGCGATGATAGTCTTGATAGTTTTGGCGTGTGTGATCAACCACTTAAAGCTACTCTTACTCTTACTGTTCGAAGGCTCTCACTAGGGCGTCGACTTGGTCTTAGCAAGCTTGAAGAGAATGCTCTAAGTCTTAAATTTTGAGTGTTAGAACTCTATTTTCGGCTTAGTTTGCTCTCAAATCCCAGACTTGAGCCTCTAACCATTCATTCCTCATTCGATAAGTTGATGCAAGAGCCTGGATTCTAACAAGCTTTTCCCTATTGACCCTAGCAGCTTATCTCCATTGGTATAGTTCCCTCTCAAAAGTAGTAATTTCTGTCCTCCACTCGATCGATAGGTTTCCAATTCTTCAGGATTTTCTTGCTTTATTAAGGGCCACATAATCTCTTTTCAAGCTCTCGAGATCCTCCTTGAGGTGGTTTTTCTCCTTGACAACCCTGCTCATATCACCATTCTTAAGGTAGAGGACTATTTTTAATTGACAATTTTCCTTCTTTAATTGAGCAATCTCTTTGGCAAAGGTTGCATTTTCTTGTTCAAATTCTCACTTAAGCAATTCAATTTCAGAAGGAAATTCGTCAACCGACATTTATGATATCCCGATACTAGATAAAGGTACAGTGTCATTAATTTGACAGATCCTCCATTCATCATATCTTGGGATCATAGTACTCCCTCTCTTATATCTCTCCATGTAGTGGGTTTGTTTTCATGCATGAAAGGCTAACTGGACTTTCAACTTGTAGTCGAGCTCACCATAGTTAAAATCTTGCAACTCTAAGTCTTGGACGAAGGGGATGAACTGATGGCACTGGAACTGTCAAGGGACTAAAAGAGGGGCGTAGCTAGTACTCCCCCATAATCCCATAAGTAGCACGTAGCTGTAATCTCTGCATTGGTATATGACTGTTTATGGGGAAAACCAAAAGGTTTTCCATGTTACCTCTTCTCTTTTGAGGTTTTGGAATTTTTGGACCCATTGCTATTCAGATTTGTCTTGAGGCCATTCTTTCTCAAGTACCTTAAAGATAGGGCTAAAGCTAGGTAAGAAGTAGTGTGACATCTTGCTTTCTTTCGAGCCAAAGTGACTGACGAGACAAATGTGAAGGAGTGGTGCACACCCTATGAAATAGCCCATACCCATTTTCTTACAAAACTTAAGAGCTCGAATAGTTTCGACGATGATGGTCGAGGCAAGATTGATGTTGCAGCATAAATAAGAAAAGACATCTGCTACTGTGGCTTTAACATAGCCTAATGTTTTGGGGAATATAACCAGACCATATATCGCCAAAACGTAGATATCTTGGGTTTTTTGGATGTAAATGGTACTTTTCGTTGCTTCTTTCAAACTAGCCCATGAGATGCATTCACTGTTCCCCTTTGTTTTGATATGATTCTTAATCCAAGACTCCATTGCCCCAAAGATTTGAGCCAATCTTTTCTTGAAGGTTGGAGGATTCAATGCTTTACAGTATATCCTGTTAACCTTTGCCCTTTTAATGTTGAGTAATGCAATGTATTCATCAACCATGGGGACCAAGTTTTCATGATTGAAAGTGAAACATCAGTATGCTAGATTCTAAAACTGAGAGGCCGCTTGCAATAAACCGACATCCAAACAAACTTGAAGTAGAAAAGCAATATCTTCATATCTCTTAGTGAATGATTCCCTTTTAGTACTGTCCCAGTTGGTCCATACAATCCTTAGATCTTGCCAATCATTTTGACGGTACCCTATTTTGATCCTTTCATGCACTATTGAGACATGCCCAAGTTTAAGGACGTCTCCATCTTTACGCTGTCTGTGCTCCGACCATGCTCAAACTTCTTCAAAGGGTATTAGCTCTGAAATGGACTGTTGCTCCATGACAGATGCCCATTAGTGAACACTGATCCCTTATAGCCAATTATCCCATGATGACAGTAATTATGATGAAATAATGCATGGTGAAAAAGAAAAGCAAAAAGAAAACGAGTTAGTAACCAATACAAAAGAATAGGTGAAAGATAAAGAAATGAAAGAATACCAGCAAAAGTGTATCATAAAATTTGCCTTGAGAATAGACGGTACGATGCCTAGGGCAGACATAATGAATATAAATGCTGAGGCATTAAATAGGTGGCATACCAGCATGTCCATATTAAAATTGCCTTTTCATAAAGCAGCATAATACCTCGCGAGGATTAAGACTGACCATCTAAACGGTGATGTTCGTTCATCATGATGGCTTATCTTGATCAAATACGACTATTTCAAGATGGCATTGCAAGTAATGGCATTCACTTATCCTTACCCACTTATTAAAGAAGATTTCCCACCAAACATCATGATATATCCTAAAGGAATAATCATGAAAATAAAAAGGCAAACAGGGGTGACAACTTTTACCCATCATCGCCTGCGTAACCAGGGTATATAGGAGTAAAGGTAAAAAATGTTTCCCTGAGTGACCTTAATCTTCGGGTTATTCTAGCAACATTCGGTATGGTTTAAGATGGTTTAGCTCATAGGGTTCACTATATGGGTTTAAGTTGATGCCTACTTCAGTATCTAAATCACTCCTCCATCCAGTAAGAATAGTCAAGGCACCTTGATCCTAGGCCCATCGTGGGTTTGGTGGAATAGGTTCAATCTGATGGATGTATTTTCCTATGCAAGTGCGGAGGGGTACTCATGAGAGACATAGGCAATTTACATCTTAAGAGGTCTTGCCATGCCAATGCGGAGGGTTACTCTCGAAGGCGGATGGCTCACTTCCTCCTAATAATTAGGATACTAACCATACCTGGTGTATGGTTGGAATCTAGTGCAAATGCAAGTGTACGTTGTGTGTCAAGAAAACAATCAAACCTTTTTGTTTCACTCCCATATTACCATATTTATTCAAATCCATATTTATTTGGGCACGAATAATCCCTAACAATCACAAGATAAAAACATAATAGAGATTAGTAGGCAAAAAATAAATATGAACTATATCTAAATAACTATAGAGATCGAAAAACCAAGAACCGAGTGAGAAGTAGCTAGTTATAGGCCTAACTCTCTAAAATGATCCCTAGTGGAGTTGCCAAGCTATCACCACGTGCCCAGCCTTTAAAACTTTGAATGATCCAAAGGGCATAGCACGCTCAACTTAAAATAAATGATGGTTGGTTATGGTCAAGCCTTTGAGCTATCCCTTGATTAGGATTTGGATTAGGTGTGATAATATGAAGGGGATAAGGACCGTCGGATGAGTCACTCATCCAACTGGTCTCAGATAGCCACCATAAAGTAGACATAAACTTGGAGTCACCATCGATCATTTTAGGCTACGCAAGGTTGGACTCCTATTGAAAAAAATATTACGAGTTATGAAACTCGAAACACTGATTTCAAAGTCTACGAAGTCCAGAGGTTCATTGGTTGGGCTCAAGAGTTAGTTACGTGTAAGGAAGGGCGAGCATCCCCACGACGCCCGAAATCGATACCTACTAACTATTTCTTAATTTGGTCTCGGTTAAATCAGTTCCATTTGGTCCTATTTAGATGTAATCCTCTTTAATGCATGAAGTTTTTGAAAATGGAAATCCGAGTCTTTTAAAGAAAATTATATCACTTATATGCCTCAGAGATGGGAGGAACATAGGGATTTTTGTGAAAACAATGTCCGAATTGGATTTTAAAAAATAGAATATTTCATTTTAGTCAAACATCACCTTGTAAATTTTAGTGGAAAATGAATTTTAAATATGAACGCACAATAGTCCTACACAAGGAAAACAAGTTTGTAAGGCAAAAAATGAGAAATGTAATAATATCATAAACAAGCAATCGTAAACAAAATAACATAAAAATAAAAGGGCAGCTTAAATGTATTTCATAATTGCCTTCGATTATTGAATAATAACCGAGATGACAATCTTAGAGACCTATCTGGATTCGGTGGTAATTTCAAGAACAAAGATGAATTTTATCAAAACAATCTGAGGTATCCAAAAGATAGAAATTTTAAGTTTTTGAAGTAAAAGCGGGGTTGGAGTATCCCTTTGGTGAGGTGGGGGTTAGAGTATCCCTTAAAATAGAGTTATGAAAATATTTAAGATTAAAGTGAAAATTTGAATTTTTAATGAGAAAACAAGTTTGGAGTATCCCCTTTGAGTCGTGGGATTAGAGTATCCCCAAAGTTATGAAAACTTTTAAGAACCAAGAGAAAATTTAAATTTTTTCATTAAAAATGGGGCTGGAGTATCCCCTTTGGAGTAATAGAGTTAGACTATCTCCACTAGTAAAAATTTTAATATGAAATCCTATCTTTTTTTTTTAATTTTAATTTTGATTCGAGTCAAAAGGGGCTAATGTTGTGGAGGCAATCAAACAGATGCATTTCGAGACATTCGGACGTCTCAATAAAAGGAGATTCAAAAATTAGGTTGAAAATAGGGAACAGCATTATGTCCTTTCTATTCCTGTATTTTTTTAGGGTACATCCGAAAGCTTTAAGGGGTAAATAAGGTATCGTTGGAAAGGCAACTCAATAAGGTTTAATATAAAATATTCCAAAAATTCTAGAAAATCATTTTCTGGGCAGACTTAATTTTCAAAATTAGGTTCATCTCAGCACTAGTAGCATGCAAAATTAAAAGGGCATCTTGGATTTCGAAAAATGATTCTAAGCTTACCTGGGATCATTAAATTGTAGATAATACCTTTTCGAAAAGGGAATTTTGTGAAACTTTTTGGAAAAATATTTGGAAATTTTGTAGAAGTCATCTGATGGGCCAAAATGGCCCAAACAAAATGTTGCATGCTGGTTCTAGTGGTTTTAGATAGCAAAGGTTTGAAAAATCATAACTCCTTCATCCAGGATGATCCAAGGGCAAATAAGAAACCGTTAGAAATGTAATTCGATGCCCTTTAAAGGAAAATTATTAGAAAAATGAAAAGAAATATTTTATGGTTTGAAAATGATTTTTTAAATTTGGACTCCAATCTACCAAAGCAAAAACATAGGGGATTATTTCATATTCCAGTTTTTCGAAGATAGGCTCGGGTCTAGGACGTCCAAACGTCCGCGACAGAAAGTAACACGAATTTCATAAGTTTATTCCATAATCTTGGAGTAGTTTGGGATGATGGAACAACCCGTTGACCATGTCACAAAAAAGAACACAAGACTCAAGATCAAGGATTAATACTAAAAGGATTTCTTTTTCTTTTTTTTTGAAAAATGAACTTATTTCACCATGAATCCAGAGCTGAAATGTTGATTTACCTCTAAGATTGGGAGACCAATTTGATGAAAATGTTAAATCCATTCTACTCTTCATCTATTGAAGGTAACATGAACTTAACTTAGGGATGTTTCTAAAAATCAGTTTGTAAGAAACAAGCAAACATTTTAATGGAGATATCCTGAACAAAATGCAGCACATACAAAGACAAACATGGATTAAATATGCAAACATGCAAAGATGATGTTATGTCATGGAAATGGGTGACATAGATACAAGAAGATGACAAATATGGTGCATGGAGATGATATAAACATGTTTATACAAAGCAGTGGATATTGGGGTTCTGAAGACAGCATTTTTTATTTCATGAGCCTTCTTAAAACACAAGAAAAATATTTGAACATGCCCAAGACACATTTAGGTGACCATTGAAATATGAAATGGATATGTGAATATGGAAGGAAAATGGGAAAAGATGCATGAAATGAGGCTGTATGATGATGAAAATGAAGCATGGTGAGTTTATATATATATATATATATCTAACAACATCAAGATGTCAAGAAGGTCAGTAATATCATAGGACTACCACAACCAAGGCAACAAAGAAGCATAAGAGTATTAGGAGGGTCATGGCAACATAAAGGGCTAACTAAAATGAAATGGATGAACCAAACAAAAAACATATGGAACAAGGTAAAAAAAATACCAGTAAAAACTTAAAGTTTCTTCTTTTTTTAAAGCAATAACTTTAGGCTCAATTCCTTCCATCTTTTTGCTATTGTTTAGCAAGAAAAGGGTGAAAAGAAGAAGCTTTTTGGTTATATAGTTGCTGATAGGGTGTTTTGAGCATGAAAATGTGTGAAAGGTTGAGTTTTTGAAAGTGTTCTGGTGGTGGTTTTAGGGAGCTACGAGAATGGAGGTTGGTTGGGGTAAAAGGCAATAGAACAGTGTTTTGGTGAGTTGTTGGAGCTGGAGTTGATGTAGGATTTATGAGGATGGATAAAGAATTTTTTGGGATTGCTGGAAAGCTTCTTTGATAGCTAAGAGTTTTTTTTATGGGAGAATTTTGTTTTTAATCTAATGCATAGCCAATGCCTTTAGGAGACAAGGCAAGGGCATTTTTTATTTTTCTCTCCTAGGCCAGGGAACATCTTTAGCTACCATGCTCAGCTGGTCTTCTTCTTATTGGTTCTGTCATGTTGAGAAAGATAGCAAAAAAACTGTAATAGCCTCCCAGCTGATGATATGCCTGCCACCCTCTTACAACTATATATCCTGTGAAAGTAACCTCTGTCATTGGTTGTTTGGGCTCTAAATTTTGTTTAAATCCCATCATAAGCCCAAAGCCAAGGTTTGCAATGTTTTATGACGGTTTCTTGGTGCCAAAAACATGTTTGAATCAGATTTTTAAAGGTTGAAAAATGGTCTGAGCAAGGCAAGATACCTTTCTGTATTGATACAAAGCATGTTGTATCAATACACAAGGTAATTTTTCCCTTTGAGTATCAATACAAGGAGGTATGTATCGATACTAAGAGCAAAAATTGTTTCCAATCTCGAGACTTAGAGGCATGTATCAATACTCCATGGACTTGTATCGATACTCATGCTTGTGTATCGATACATTTCGTCAAAAATCATAACTTTAGCTATTGCCAAGGCCTGTATTTATACAAACATGCCAGGTCTCGATACCACACCTTGGGTATCGATACCAAACCCTCTAGTATCAATACTATATGTGAAAATTCAAGTTTTTTTGCACCGTAAGGGCTCGTATCAATACTCGTGTACCAATATAACTTGCACATACCTATGGCTTCTAGAGTTACCTTAACTTAGTCACAAACAATAAGAAATTGACATATGTATTCATTTGAATAACCTTGGTGACACCATGAAAATTGGCCTTTGATGCCTCAATTTTATATTTTTCTTTAATATGGCCCATAGGCATTTTAGACCTTCCCAAACAAAATTTTTCGCCTGGCATTGTGTCGCTTAATAATGCCTGTCGACACAGCACCTAGCAGTTGTCCCTCAGTTTTTATTTCTATTTTTTTATTTTATCATCTTTTACCTAACTCCAAGAATGCCAAAAACTAGCCCAGACAAAATGAGGTATTTACATGTGTTTGTATATTGATGATTTTATTTACACTGGAAATCTATTAGATTGATGAAGGAATTTAAAAAATCCATGATACTTATTTTTGAGATGTTAGATTTAGGTTCTTAGCATTATTTTTTAGGTTTAGAAGTTGTACAAGATGAGAATAGGATTTTTATTTGTCAATGGAAGTATGCAACTGATTTATTAAAGAAGAACGGTATGATGCATTGTACGCCAGCGAAGACACAATTAAATGCAAATGAGAAGTTGTCCTTGGATGATGGAGTAGAGAAAGCTAATGAGAAAAAATTCATAAGTTTGGTGGGAGGTTTCTTATATTTAACTCACACCAAACCTGACATTCTTTTTCAGTTAATCTTATTTCTAAGTTTATGCACAATCCAAGTAAACATCATTTTAGAGCAACCAAGAGAATTCTCAGATACATTCAAGCAAAGTCAGATTTTGGCATCATGTACAAGAGGGGAGAAGCTAATAATCTTGTTGCTTTCACAAATAATGATTGGGCAACATATGTAGATGATCGGAAGAGCACTACTAGATTCATATACAGCCTTGGGTCTGGACTATTTCATAGGCTTCAAAGAAGCAGAATTACACAGCCTTGTCAAACACAGAAGCTGAATATGTAGTAACAATAACTACGGCATGTCATACCATTTTGATGAAAAGAATTTTGGAAGATTTGAAGCACCAACAGACTAAACCTATAGTAATTTACTACGATAACAAGTCTGCAATCTCAATGTCCAAGAATCTAATTCAATAAGGAAGAACAAAGCACATTGAAACTCGATTCTGTTTCATTTGAGATTTGGTTACAAAGAAGAAGATAGTACTGAACTATTGTTTTATTGATATGCAACCTGCCAATATCCTTACAAAAGCTTTGGCTGAAGAAAAGTTTAAGAAATTTAGGTCCATGATAGGAGTTCAACGCCTATTGAATTAAGAGGAAAAATTTAGCATTTAATTTAATATGGCTGTTATGATTTTCTATTTTTTTGCTATTCAGTTGGTTGTTTTAGTCTTATATATTATCCACCAAGTGTTTGTTGTTTTGTCATTGAGAAATAAACACAAAACCTTCTCTTCTTTCTATTCTAAATTTTATTTTTCTCTCTTTTACTATAATTTTCAACATCATTAATTGGGTTGTCTCTAACGTAACCTCTACATCGACTTGACCTACGTCCACCATCACTATGTCAACTTCTGCCACTATTAAACGATTTGTAACACTAAAAGCACAGGCTAAATACCTATAGTAACCATAGTTGAAGCAAATACATCGAAGCCTTCATATTCCATTTTATACGGGTGTTCTCGTAGCCATACTTTACCCATGACTAGTTGGTTAAGATTTATTTCAATGTAGACTCTCACAAATTGTCCTCTTTCTATGTTTAAAGTATGCATCTCAATTGCCTTAACCACTGAAGCCCTATCTAAGGAAGCTCTATTCATAGTAGACAAGATTTATACCAGAAAATCTCACCCACATTAACATTCTATCGACGTTCACTGCAAGTGAAGTGAAGTCTAGTGACCATGTTTGAAATGCCAAATAATGATCAAAGGTCATCCACGGATCCTCATTCGGCACCTTTTCCTTATCTAGACCATTCTCAAATTTTACCAACAAAAAACCTATGTTAACATCTAATATTTCAAAGCCACTCCTCAGTTTCCTAACCTTTTTTAGTCTGCCCTTTATGACTTGTCTCCTTCTCTAGTAGTTTAACCACTACAGCATCATTCTATGGTAGACAAAGTTCTTCAAAGACCCTATTATTAAGATACAACTTTGGTAACAATCTATCCCTCTTCATGGTCTACTCTAACCAACTTATTCTTAATCAAGTCCATTTTTTCCAAGCGTGGAGGAGGTGGTCGATTACCCAAGACTTTGTTGCAAAAGGAAACACTCGATATAACTTTATTAAAATTCTTTTCTAAAACCCTTTTTAAGGGGTTTGCCCGATGGCAATTATCCTTGTTCTCTGTGAGCAGAAAAAAATAAAAGAAGTCATATTCATATTAAAACTTGCAAAAATATTGTTGTTTACATATAAAAAAACTATAACTAATTAATAAAACAAATTTCTTTTTTATAATTTTCTTCAAGTGGTTCAAGTGCAAAATCTTAATCTATAAACGAGTCAACGAATGGTCAAACTCCTTTAGATATACCAATTAAAAATAAAATAAAATTAACTTAGAAAATAAAATTCTTATTTAAACTTTTTTCCCCGAGCAGGTTAGGTATGGATCCAAATCAACTCATAAGTTAATTTGCATACCAACCCTTTTAAATATATCATTTGAAAATAAAAAAAAAATAAGTAATAAAATAATTTTTAAATTTTTCCCGAGTTAATTGGGTACACATACTAATTGACTCATAAGTGAACATGTGGGTCAACTCTTTTTAATAGATCATTTAAAAGTAAAATTAAATGAATTAGTAAAATAAATTTATTTTTTAATTTTTTTTCTTGAGCTAGTATAGATCCTAAATCAATTTGAGAGTCAACCTATGGACTAATCCCTTTAAAAACGTCATTTAAAAGATAAAAAATAACTAATAATTAAAAATAATTAATAAAAATAATTTTTTAAAATTTTTCTCGAATGGGTTAAATACAAATCTTAAATCAACCTATGAGTCAACATGCAGATAAACCCTTTTAAATATATTATTTAAAAATAAACCAAAAAACTAAAAATAATTAATAAAATATTTTTAAAATTTTTCCATGAGCTGGTCGAATACTAATTGTTCATTTAAATACATTAAATGTATGGTCTTATCCATTTAAAGACATTATTTGTATTTTTAAAATTTGCTACTCAACGTTTAGTCTTAGCCATTTAAATACATTATTTTAAAAAATAATTTATAAAATAAATTCTTATTTGAATTCTTTTTGAGTAGGTTGAACTGGGATCCTAAATTGACCTACAAGTATCATTTAATTAAAATTAAAATTAAAGAACTTACATTTAAAAATCTAAAAGAAAAAATAAAATGTTAAATAATGTAAACATAAAACAAATACATGAATTGCCAATACATATATAAAACCAATTTTTAGTGTAAAAATTTATATTCAATTTATAATACTTTAAATACAAAAAACATTAAAAAATATGAACATATCAAAATCCCACTTTTTTGCTAATTTTTCTTTTTCTGTTTCTTCTCTTTCTCTTCCTCTTTCTCTTTCTTTCTTTCTCTTTCTTTTTTACCTTTCTTTATTTTTCTCTTTTTCCTCTCTCTCCGTTTCTCTCTTCTTTTGCCTTTCTCTTAACTAAAAAAATAAATAAAAGATGCATTTTGGCTCACTAACAAATAAAATATACGAAAATACCTTGCCACTTTCAAAATGCCTCATGAGTCCCTAGGATTCTAAATAATAGTATCAATAGAAAATGGTTTGCTTTTTGTGAATAATTAGAGGTGGCAATTGGTAAGTTCAGGATGAGGTCATTTCATATTTAGGTTTTGATCCGAGTAATTTTATGTTCAAGTCACTTTTGATTCAAATTCTTTCAAGTTTAGATTACTAAAGTTCATGTTCATATTCGAGTTTGGACAAGTTTTAAGTAATTTTCATTTTATATTGTAATGAAAATATCAAAATTTTCCCCATTGATTTGAAACTTTAGAAACAAGTTACCTTTTATCTTTTTTCTTACCTAAATGTTTGTTTATCTATTTTTAGATAAAATTGAAGATAGAGCAAAAATAGAGATTTAATGATTTATGATATAAAATCTATAAATATTTAATTCATCTTGGAATCCTATGCTAGGCAATAGAAATATAAAATATAAAACTTATGTCAAAGTTAACAAACTAAACTTTGTTTTGAGTAGATGTTGATGAATTGATATTAGATTGACTAGAAAGGGTTATTGTAAAATTATGACAAAATTATTGATGTTCTCTTTATCTATTTTTTTACCATAAAAAAAAATTTTCTCTCCCCCTTTTTTTTTTTGAATGTGAATTTCACTAATCAGTAATAATAATACCAGCCATTTTGATATACACAATGATTTGAAGTTCATTATGAACTTTATAATTTTTTCAAATAAAATTAATTAATTCGGTTTTCAATTTGATTCATATAGGGATACAAAAAAGTGATAGATTTCTACTTATTGAACCTTTTAACCTACTAAATAGATTAGTAAACATTTTTATAGCGTGTCATTTGTGAGATAAAATTTTAATTTTTGTTGTTTATCCACGTTGGATAATTATATCTAACTTAGGAGAATGAACTTAACTTCAACTTTGTCATGATTGTTAGCAACCATTCCTTTGATTTTTTTTCACTTCTCTTTCATCCTATTTAATTATATTAACATATATTTATGTTGATTAAAATGTTTGAAGTGATTCTCGTAATTTGTTTATATTATTCAAAATTGTTTTGTAGTCATATAATTGCAGTATCCTTATAAGTTAAAAGTACAACATATAATTAATTTTGATAAAATCTTTATTTCACCTTATGTATATTAAATTGTAACTCTTGATTAAAAATGTAAAAAAGATATTAGAACAAAAATTGATAGTAAAGTTTTTGTTTAATAAAAATTGCTTAATTACAATTCAATCATCCTTACTTTTAGTGTTGAATTCAAGTTATTTCAAGTTTATGATCAGATTGATCTTGAGTTCATATCATATCAGGTTTGAGTTATTCTGGATTTAGCTCAATTTTCTTTTGAGTTATTTTAAACTTGAGTCATTTTGGGCTTGACCACTTTTAGTTCAAGTTTTCTTAGGTTTGGATCTTTGACATTTTTTTCTGATAAGTTTAGAGGGATTAGAGTTTTTTCAAGTGAGTTCTTGGTTCATTTTATCATTTCTATGCAAATGGAAAAAATGATTATCTTTTTTAATGTTTTTCCCTATTTTTTTCTTTCATATCATATATGCTTAAATTTCATTTGCTTTTCACTTTTGCACATCACTTCATTCTTATTATTTTATCGCCTTTAGCCTTGACTGTGGCAATTTATGGAAACAATAAGGGTAAAAATGATAAATCATATACTTTTGGAGTCATTAAGGGAAAATGAAAAGGTGTTGTGAAAATTAGGTATTTTAGTCCTAAATTTTAACTTTTAAGGGTGGACAAAAACCAATGATACAATAAATTAAAGTGATTCCCTTAATTAGAACTAATTGAATGGCAATTGCTTAAGTAGTGCTAGCCAGTTGTGTGGCAAGCTTTTTATTATTATCATTATTTTGATGAAGAAAGCAAGAAGCAAAGAAATAAAGAAAGCAAGAAAAAAAAGAAGGAGAAGAAAAAGAAAACAAAGCAAAAAAAAGAAAGAAAGAAAGGAAACAAGAGAAAATTTCATATATTTTTGCCATGTTCGTGCTATTTTTGTGATATAATCATTTTCAAGCGATACACTAAATAATGTATCACTTAAATTTTTATGCTAAATTATAGTTGTTGTTGTTGTGTATATTAGTAAGTAAGAGTTGTATCTATAGATATTGTTATTAATCTATAAGTTATTAATGTGAAACTCTGACCAAATATGATTAAACATATTAAAAGACTTCAGAAAACGCATAATCTAAACTTTGATGAGGAGTTGAATTATATTAAGATGCAAATAAAAGAAGAAAACATAAAAATAAAACTAAGATTTATAGGAAAATATTTTTATATCTAACAAGTAACAATTTTATTGAAAAGTTTGGTTAATGAATCATTCACTACCTCTTATAGCCGATAATCATAATCATTTTTCACTATTTCTTTTGAAAATAACAACCTTAAGACAATCACAAGCTCAATTGTCTCGATCTTTCCTTACTTTATCACTGAGACAAAGAACAAATGCCTTTACCCAATATCTATCCATTAAACAATCTAAAACAAGCACTCTAAATTTAGTTTAATGAATGCATCAATCTAAAAGGAATAAACACATAAGTTCAATTAACTTAATTCATACTCTACATTGTATCGAACAAAAATATCTCGTAATCATTAATGACAGTTTACTACTTATATCAGGAATCTTGACAATTATGGATTAAAACACTAATTGACAATCAAATCATTATAATATTCATCTAGTTGTGCACCTAAATAAGCAAGATAGTAATTCATGACTTGCAATCAATAGAATATAACAAATTCAATGGAAAGTTGAAAGTTATTTTGAAATTTATTAACAAACAATCATATATAGGGCTTTAAAATCACTTTTAACCATAAAAATAAAGTGAGAAAGAAGAAACTCAATTATGGTGGCCAATTGTAATCTACTTCTCTTCCTCTTAGTCTTCTTACTCTTCTTTGTTCCCTTTTATTCTTTCAACCTCATTTTCATTTACCTTTTGCTCTTTTTTGAATACAAAGGTTTAATCTCTATTTATAGTGGTTGAACCCTAGGTAAAATAAGAGAATCTAGTCAGAGTAAAAAAAATCTGGTAGTTACTTCTCAGCAACTTTGCTTTACCAAATCTTATGTGTAAACACTTGAATTTGTCCAGGCCATTTTGAACCAACTGTGTCTAACCTAAGACCTATGATAGGAACACATCTCTCATTCATCTCTAGCCAAATTTCAATGCTCGAAGGTCTAATTGGAAGGCTCAGGATGTTTGAAGACCAAATTGAATAAAAGAAATCGGTTAGAAAGCCAAAAATAGAACATTTTCTTGCAAAACACGTGGATGTATGAATACATGACCTATGATACTTTAGCTTATAAAGGTCAAATTTTTAAGGGTAAAAGGTGATGTATCGATACATAACCTACATGTATCCAGACAACATTCATTTGGCTAAGTTCTAACTTCTGGGAAGCTAAAGTATCAATAGATTTTGAGCAAAACAGTGATATATATGCATGAATTATCAATACATTACCATATGTATCAATATTTCATAGAGGTTGAGAGGTCAGACACTTATGTTTTGTTAATGTTTTGCATTTTTATTTATCCTAACAAAACCTAGGGTTACTTTTTAATTATACATAACATTTTTTATTTTATCATTTCACTTCAAAAATAAATGGAAGCTCTCAAAATATTTTATCTTTAACTTCAACCTTTAAGATTTTAGCTTGATCCTTCCAACTAAAGTAAGTTTTCCAGTAAGGCAGGGATCCAACAAGGCTTAAGATTAGTTTTTCCAACCAATAAAGCTTAGTTTCATTGAAATGTAATGAAAAGCTATTTTAGTTAAAGTTAAAAAACCTTTCATGCATAGGTTGGAGATATGGCCATTATAGAAGGGTAGCCAGCACTAGCATGCATAAGAGGTTTTCCCACCAAAAAGCTCACTCTATAACCTATTTAGGAGATGATAGTCATTGATTAGAGCATCAAGTGATTTTAGAGAGTTTGCCTGCTAGATACCTTGCATGGGGAACACGAAAAAGGATGATGGATGTGTGAAAAGATGGAACAATTAGCCAAGAAGGGTTTAGAAACCTTTTTGGATGTCCAAAAAGGAAAAAGTTCATTTTAGCTAAGCAAATAGAAAAAAAACATAAGAGCAAAAAAATAAAGAAGAAAAAAAAGTGAAAGCTCTTTGAAGTTGATTTTAAGGTAGTTTTTCTACCTAGTTTCAATACTTAGTTCCCTGGCTTTGCTCATATTCTTTTTTCTCTTATGTGAGCTTGATGATCTGAAGCCATAGCTTAGGTGATAGTTATGCAAAAAGTATAACAACCATAATGTGTCAAACACGAATCTGACATGTCAGAGTTGGAAAATTATTTGGTTCGGTATTGGGACTAAGTCATCAAAGTGAATCATACGCTCGACTTTCCTGTATAGCTATTACAAAATAGCTAACAAATTGGGGCGTGCCACCAATTTTTTTGGGCTAGATGCAATTGATCACGAGTGGAATTCATCTTTAAAGGGTTAGGAAACCCTCAAAAATGAACTCAAAGCCTACTTTAAAACTAGAGATAGTAAAAATTAGGGCTTAAAAGTCAATTATGCACTATCAAAGATTAGCACCCCCACAACACCTGTATGACTCAATACCTATTAACCACGTATTATCTTAAATCTTAATTAAAGTTAATTTTAGTTTGCGGTATTTAAAAATAATTCCCTTATTTTCAAATTTAATTAATATATCACTATTGATACCTTTTAAGAGGGAATCGGGTTTTATTAAATTTTTAAGAGCAAAATAATTTGATATTATCATAATTGAAAGATAAACAATCTTAAATGTTCATATTATCATAAATTTATTATATATAGTTCAAGTTAAATGGCTAGAACCCAGTTAGTTTGCCTTGGAAATTAATTTTGATCGAGATTGGAATTAAATTTCTGAAGCCACATAAAAGTTAAAATAATTTCAAAACTTAAAATTATAATTACAATTTTATATTATAAAAATTTGTATATTTGTAAATATGAAAATTCTTTTATTTTTATTAATAATTTATATAAGTTTTACAATTAATTATGGGATCGACTATTATGTTATCTATAATTTATTATTATCTTTTTGATCGTATTTTACTAATAATTTTATTTTAATAAACATTTTTAATCTAAATACTTGTGACATATATTTAAGTTTGAGTTAACCTACTAAGTTATCATAATTTATAAAAATTAAATGTTCAATAATAGTTATGTCCAAAAAGATGATTATTTTGTAAAGTGTAGAATTTTTTTATCCTTTATATTCGTAGCTTATGTAATATTTTAAAATCTTATACTATTTTATTCATTTAGTATTTTTGATTGATAAATAATTAAATGTCCAAAACTCTCTTCTAACAATTTTTGTTTAAAAAATTCAATCTAAAGTCTTCAATTTAATGACCTAATTGTAAGTTAGAATATATATACACACACATACACACACACACACATTAAGTTAACATAATTTCAAAATATAAAATTATAACTACAATTTGATGTTATAAAAATTATATTCTAAAAGTATCAAATTCTGTATCATTTATTAAGAATTTATATTATTTTTACAATTAAAATTTACAAAATTTAGTCCTCTAATTAATTATTTACTATTATTTGTCAATAACTTGCTATTATGCTATTCATTACTAATATGTCATTAATAATTAATAATATATTTTCAATCATTTACTAATATCTTAGAAAAAATCTAATACATGTTATTAATCAATTATTACATGTTATTAATCTTTTAATCTTATGTTATTCATCATTGAGTAATTATTTAAAATTTTTTAGTAACAATTTTTATAAGGTTTTCAATTTAAATGCATTAAATATGATGACTGAATTATAAATTAATCGCATATATGAATTCACTATAATATTATATAACTTTATAACATTTTCAATAACATTGTTATACAAAATCAGTAATTTAGAAATTTCAGACATATTTCGTAAGAAGTTTCTATAGATATTCATCAACTTAAAATTATTGGAATATAAGATTTTAATTATTGAAATAGCAAATAGTTTTATAACTTTTAAAAAACATTAATTTGCAAAATCAAAATTTTTTTTTTATAATTTTGATCTATTATTTAGCAATCATGAATATACACATACTTTGTTAATAACTTCTATAAAAAGTATGAGTAAAATTTAGTAACTTAATTTTACTAATATATAATTATCGGACTTTAGACAATTTCATAACTTTTTAGTAGCTTTAATATTTTAAATTAGTAATCTCCAAGTAGTTATACTTTCTTTCATAACTTATATAACTACTTCGAAGTACATAATTATTTTTATAATTTTCATAAAATAGTTAGTAATACGAAATGCTTCATCAATAACTACAGAAAGTAAGAATAAAATTTAGTAACTTAAAGTTACTCAAATAGAGTATAAAAGTTACTAATATACTCAATAGCTTTAAAGTTTTTTCAATAACCTTCATTAGTAATCTCAAAACATGTCATACTTTTTATAATATTTATCTATTATAGAAATCTCATACATTTTTGTTGCAAATTTTTTATACAAATTTACTAATTTAAGATTACTAAAATTAGAAACTATAAACACCCTATTTTGTCCTAGCCCTTAATTGACTTTTTCTTGATTTTATGGGTTAGAGGGGATTTTCTAGGTCTGGATCCTCTCAGATGAGTTATAGATTATAGAAAGGTTCAATTGAGGTTTCAAATTGTTTCCATGAGCTTAGTTTAATATAATAAGGCACAAGAGCTTAATTTTTTTATTAGAAGGCAGAGGCCAAATTTGGAAACTTAGGACCCTGGTCCTAAAAGTCCAAGAATATCAAAAGTTGACAAGTAGAAGTCTTTTAAGGTGATAAAAAATTTTATTGATGACATTTGGATGAAAAAGAAATTTTGAAATTGGAAGTGTTTCAGAACTCGAATTTTAAAATTAATTACATCGAAATGAATTTGAACATGGACCTTAGGTTAAGAAAGTGTAATCGAGATTGAGTCATGAAAGAACCTTAGAAATTAAGGTGTTGGGAGTTCCCGAGGTCTTAATCTAAGAGGTCCTTGATAGAAAATTTAAGATTTTTCTAAAGGAAGTTATTAGGAAACATTTTTAGTATAGGATAGAACATTTAATTGTATTTTTACAAGTGCATATCAAGGTCAATTGAATGTGACAAAAAGTTATACACTTTTGGTCATTAAATCGAGCTTTGGCTGAATTAGAGCATGTGCTTAATGTGCTCTTATTTGGCTCATTAATCGTGTGCTCTTATTGGCTCATTAATCATAGCCTATGAATAGCCAACAGCTATCATCTTTTTGGAAGAAACCTTAGACTTTTCATTCAACATTCAAATATTTTTCTTAGACATTGGATATTTTTTCAAGCTTCCCCTCTCTCATTTCCTTAGAAGATTAAGCTTGGAAGAGGTAATATTCCTAACTTTTCTTGTTAGTTTCAATTTAATTTTATGTTTTTAATGCTTGAATCATGTTGAATTATGCTTAAAGGCCATTCGGTCATGGTGATTTGATGAGATCTCTTATTCGAATGCTTTAATCTTTCATTATCTTGATTTCCTTAGATTTGAGCTTAGGATTACTTAATTTCATGGTGTTCTAAGCATATTTGAGTGATTAAATGTTGAAATCTAACTTGAGATCACATTCGTAAAGCTAAACCTAGGTTTGAACATGGTAATCTCCTTAAGCTAAGTTTTGATCACTTGATTTAGGTTAGACCTTGATGATTTTGGTTAATTCAAGATAGGATCTAATGATTTTGAGCTAAAATTAGAATGAATAATTGATGAAATCTTCATCTCTGAGCTTGGAGAGTGTTTAAACACTGCTAAATGTGAGATCTCAAGCTCGATTACTTTAGGTTTGCTTGATCTTGTGTTTAAATGATGCAATTGTTAGTGATCTTGAGGTGATGAGCTAATATGAGCTAAAATAAGTTAGAACCTAGGTAATTTAAGCTAAATCTTGTGATCAATAATGAAATATAAGCTTAATGAACTTAATTAAGGGTTTGAATAAGAGAAAAGAGAAGAAAAGCATTCAGCCACTTAGGTTCACCTTGATCTAGTTTCGGTTTGGGTTATGTGGTGTATCTTGTTAAATCTTGATGAGTTTAGCTAAATTAAGCTTAGATAAGTTTAGATAAGCATGTACTTGAATGATGAACTACGATGTTGAATGATTGAAAAGCATGTTTGAGTGTTAAAGCATGCTGTTGAATTGAAATCCATGTATGATCTTTGAGCTTTGATGCTATATGATTGAGCTTAATGAGAATTTTTGTTCAGATAAGGATGTGTAGATTAGGATTGATTCGACCATAATGTTAGAATAGGTTTGTGGTTGATTAGTTGATAGAACTAGGTAGTATACTACATGTTTATGGAAATGCATGTTAGAATATTAGGATGTGTAAAAACATTGTCTTCAAAAAAAAACCCAAGACCAAGTCTTAGCTCACTCAATCAATAGGTGAATGGAGGCTTGGTTTTGTTTAATAAGCTCTTCAATGAACAACTTGCATACATGCAATAAAATACTTGATATAGAGCTAATTTGGAGCCAATAAAAATGTTTTCTAAATGTTTTAAAGTGTTTTGTTGAGTTTAAACTTGGTAAGCCCTAATGTGGTTCATTAGGGAATATTTAGGTGACTCAAAGTATGATGATTAGTGTCACTACAGGTGCTGGTTATAGCACACAAGTGAATGGCATTGGTGTGTTTCTCACTTGTTAAGAATAAATAATAATGAATAAAAGCAATAGAAGTGGAGACATTCTTGTGGCTTTGAGGCATATCGCCAATGTAAAAAAAAAAATAGTTCTAAGTCAAGTTTAAAGGTTTGTTGTTTCCTCATATAACACATTCATAGGGTTTCACTACTGGACCTTCGAGTGTCTGAAAACATGTAACAAAAAAATAACACTTGACGATCACAAGTTGTGTCAGAGCTACTATTACATCTAGCATAGCAGTCTCAGAAAAAAATATTTTTGAATAGGTTATAGACTTAGGAATCTTATGTTGGTATTGTTCTTGTAATCTTCTTCAGGTCTAATGATAGTCTTTTAAAACATTCAATTTCGTGATCAGACGAATATAGAAAAATCTCAAAACATGAGCTATTCGCATAGCTCTGTTTTAGTGTCTGAGCTATAAAATGAGATGTTTTTTACAAGGATTATCATATTTGTATATTTTTCTCATATTTTTAGATAAAACTAGAATGAATAATCTTTCCAAGAATATATGGCTCGTCTGGTGGGTATTCCAAATGAATCAGGAAGAAAATCTAAAATGCATATTGGTCGAACATGCAGTGTGATGTAGTAGCATCCAATTGAAAAAATTTATGTGATAGCCAAAATGATTCTCTGGCATCTTCTGAGTATGTTTGGGTCGAAGTATAATGAGTCAACATTCATAAAAATTTGATTCATTGATTTTACGTGTTAGGAATAATCTATAATAAATTCATAAAGCTCGAAAAGTCAAATCCATCCATAAATTTCGAGTATTTCTAAGTTTGGTATTACTTATTCTGAGGCATTTGGATGCCTTGGAATTGATTTTGAAAGTTATGCTTAGTGTGTCAATAGGTCTAAGAGTGTCCTATAGAAGGTCCCTAGTGGCTCACATTAAGGCTTCCAAGTTGAATTAAATAAAAGTGATTTTTAATCTTGTTTGCAAAGTTGTGATTTCTTCAATTTAGTCCAAGTTTATTATTTTGTAATTTCTTAAATGGAGTTCAATTTGATAAATAATATTGAAAATTGAGTCAATTACTGAATATTTTTGGAGTCAAATGCTTTTATGAATTTTTCTTTCATAAATTATTTTAGCTTCGAATTAGTTGCAAATTTCAACTAGTCTTGAACCAACAATTGGTCGCTCTCACGAGTACTCAGCACGAGTCCTTGGGATACATGTTTTCTATTTTTAGTAATATTTGTTTGATTTTGATAAATAAAAGGGGATTATGATTGAAACTAGAAAAACAGAATCAAATATTGGTGATTAGTTGGTACCAATTTATTAGGCATCACGAGAGGGACCAAGTCCTTACTTGTGGTGTAACTGACTCCAAAGCCCAACTTATAGATTTTTCGTATATGCAGACCATAAAATCATTCATTTAGAGCTTCGGGACTCTTCAGTGAATGGTTTTAATAAATGATCAATCACACCTAACTAAAAAAGAACGGTGGCAACTCCTTAAACTAGTCAATCTCGTATTTCAATTTGAAAGTTTCAAATGAGTGATTCATTTGACTAGATGAGGCCCGACGATAATTCGAAGTATTAACTGCTCTAATATGTTGACGTTTGTATCTTGATATATTACGATAGCCACATGATACTAAAATAACGTATAGTTTATAGCTTTTCAATAACATCAATTTACTAAATGTGTAACTTCAAAATTTATGATTATTTTCCATGTCTTCATCTTGTATTTAATAACTAGAATGTAATTTGTTAATAATTTTTATAAAAAAAATGCCAAATTCAATAAATTAATGTTACTAAAATAGATTTTATAGAGTTACAAAATATCATCTATTCATAATTTTTTTTAGTAATACTAGTTTGTAAAATTAGTAACCTCAAAATATTTTTTAGTAACATTTATTTAATTTTAGTTATCTCAAATTTATTTAAAATAATACAATAGTTGAAATAGCTAAATGTTACAAAACTAATTTAATAATGCACAATAATGTGGTTACCATATCTTTTAAAATAAATATGCAAGAGCATCTCAAACAAATTTATATTCTTCAAATCAATGTTTTTTAGACTATGACTTTGTTCTTTAAAATTTTCGTAGACATGAAATATTTCAAAATAAAAAATAATATAATTAAATTAATTACCTTAAATTTACTATGGATACACATGTTAGTAATAATAAAGTAAAATATTTGAATAAAAATTAAAGAATAAATAGAAAACTAATGAACACTTGTTTATGTATAAATAAGAAAATTAAGTCTTTGATATAAGTATTAGAAAAAGATCGGTCTTAGATTTTTTCTATCTAAATCAAATCAAATTATATTTTATTAAATAAATATTCATTTAGACATTGTCAGCTTGATGATTTAATCGTGAGTTAATATTTTAAATTGACATAATCATAAAATTTAAAATTAGAACCAAATTTTGGTATATTTTTTAATTAAAAGTATAAAAATTATTTACTTTTGTTAACAACTTATAAATTTTTATAATAATAATTACAAAATTTATTATTGTATTACTAATTATTTACTATTATGTTATTAATCGTTACTACAATGCTAAATCAATTATTCAATATCATGTTATTCACGATTTATTAATATGATATTATCATATATCTACTAATATATTAGCAACTTACTACTATGTTATTGATCATATACTATTATGTTTTAATCTTTTATTACTATTATATTCATCATTTAGTAATTATTTAATTTTATGAATAATATTTTAGTAAAATTTTCACTAAAATAATCAATTTTATTACTGCAAATTAGTAGTACATATGAATTGATTAAAATAATATATAGTTTAATAACTTTGGTATACAAAATTAGTAACTTTGTATGCTATATTTTTCATAGCTGTTATTCATCATTTAAATATCTCTTATATTTTTTTTAGAAGCAATTCTATAGAAATATAAAGTTATTGAAATAACAATAGTTTTATATAATAATAATGGACATATATGTCCTTTTTCAATAACATTTATGAAAAATATGATTAAAATTCAATAACTCAGTATTTCTAAACATAAGATAGCTTCATAGTTTTTCAATAACTTTAATTTATTAAATAAGTAATCTCAAAATATTTAAATTATTTTCTTAACCTATAACTAAGCTCACAATATATAATCTTTATATACTAGTATATCGTTAGTAATTTTTATGTATAACATAAGCAAAATTACTAGCTTAGAGTTACTAAAATAGTAGATAAAAATTACTCAAATGTTCAATAGTTTTGTAGTTTTTTCAATAACCTCAGTTTGCAATATTAACAATCTTAAATTATTTCATATTTGTCATAACCTTTATCAATTATTTAGAAACATCGCATGTTTTTTATAAGAAATTTCAAAAAAATTGATAATTTAGAATTCTTGAAACTAATAAATACTTAGTTACTAATATAACATAGATTTTTATAACTTTTCAATAATCTTAATTTAAAAAATCAATAACCTTAAAATGTAAAACTATTTTCCTTACCTTTGTCTACTATTTAGTAATTATGGATGTATTTTATTAATATTTTTTAATAAAAAACTTGAGCGAATTAAATAAAAGGTTATTATAAAATAGTAAATATAGAGTTATATAATATAGATTTATAGTTCAATTTTATTAATAAAAATTACATATTTAAACTAGGAAATTTTATAAATTTAAAGTTGATTAATGTCATGTGAACTCTTTTTTAAAAATAATCATTAATTTAAATTTAAATAATTTAATAAAATAACATATTTAAATAAAAAAATTTATTAATTTTGAAGTAGATTAATATCATGTGGACTCTATTTTAATTACTTGTTCATTTAAATTTATAGTTAAATTTAAATAAATTAATAAAATTACATTTTAATAAGATAACATTGTTAATTTTAAATATTTAAAAAGGTATTTATTATTGGAATCCAGGTCATGCTCAAATGAATAAAAAGATAAATTTAATAAAAATTATTAAATTACATAATAAAAAATAAATTAAAATAATACCAAATTCCATCGAAGGATCAATTTATACGTCCTTAACTAATTTAAATCATACCTCATATTGAGATTGTCATGATCCCGATTAGATTCTATCTTTACTGGTTCTTGCACACTGATCCCGATTATTGTAAACCAAAGCCGTCCAATTGTTTGGCCTCTAACATTGATCCGACGAGTGACTCGAGAAACATTCACAAGGTAAGGATAGTGTTTTAATGAGGAACCGTGCTAAAGGCTTAGGTTTCATAAACCTTCCCTTGATGAACACCATCATTGCACTAAAGAACTAAAAGGAAAAACGATTTATAACATATAGCTAAACCTAATTCATAATTTGGTGGAGTCGAAAATCTCTAAGCAATGGACGAGAAAACAACAATTAAATAGTTCTATTAAATGCAAATCTTGCAATTTTGGTTTAATTCCACTTTAATCCCTAAACTTAATTAAACTATTCAATTCAGTCCCTAAGAGATCAATATCCCTACTATGTAGTCCAATCCCATTTTAATTCCATTAAATCACCTTTATGTGTGTGACCTATTAGACCTCTTTCATATTGTCAATAAATATAAATTGCCTAATTAAGAATATTTATATTTATAGACTAAGATTAGCATCTATCAATTAAGAATATCTATCAATTAAGAATATATAAATCAAGATTGGCATCTATCAATTAAGAATATTTATATTTATAAGCCAAGATTGGCATCTAATAATGCATCATGGCCACCCAACATACAAAGAGGTAAATATGGTTTTGACAAGCCCTTTAATGTATAGTATCTCTGTAATAAATATCCTTTCATCATATATCTCAGAAATTGTAAGAGCATGGTTCAATGTCTATTCTTAGCCATTTCCATATTCATTTGCAACCCTTATGTATTAACTCCAATTAGTATTGCCTTAGCCAACGACTTTGAGTTAATAAGGGTCAGGTACATGTGAGATATGTCCTTTCATATCACTTGGGGTGATAAATTCTCTCTAGACTTCTCATTCATCTGCCATACGATTCATGCTATACCCAAAACCACCCTACCATAAGCATCCATCTATTGTGGACCCATTCATGATGGAATCAAAGAATGACATTCCTTATACGAGATGACCTAGTGTCACAAGTCTAAGGATCATTTACATTACTGACACATTAGAGTATTTTCATAGACACTTAAGTGAAATACTAAATAAAACTCTCCGATTAGGTCATGTTCAGTGAATTTCTTACAAAACAAGCACCCATATATTGTCTCCAAGTATCTTTATTCTTTAATTTATGAGATCAATTGTGCATCATATGCATAGAGGCTTAATATATACCAGTCTTTAGGCATTGTCAATGCCCTATCTTCACAATACAATACCAATAGTGGTTTTTAGAAACATGATTTTTATGCATAAAGATCTCATAATTGTAACTCTTTACAATTCGCATGCAAAGCTAATGTGTTTCATAGGCTTTGTCTACATAAGATGTTTATAACAATTATCAAATAGATTCTTATAGATAAAGAAATACCTCTTTAACATTAATAAAACAGAATGTCTATTTACATGAAATCAGTAAATGCTAATGTCTTACAAGCCATAATGATTGGCTTGCAGGGCTTACACTAATATTTACATCATTCAATTTTAGCATTTTTGGAATTCACACTTTCATAAATAGATAATATAAATAATACTATATTTTTTATCCGTATAATCGATTGTAGTTTTGATAAATATCAATGATGCTAAGTTTTATCTGTAGACTCACGATGTTTTTGTGTGCTTTTATTTTTATCTTTTTAGTAATGACAATTTTGTAAAATAGTGTTTGCTATGATTTTTAAGATCACTGAAGTGATCCAATTACCATGGTGATATAATCACCAAAATGATATGATTCCTCTGAAAAACAAAGGTGAAAAAGTAAGGTTAAGGTAATATATATACCCTACAATGCAAAAAGATAAGATTGAAAATATGGTTAAAATATTCTAGCTACTAGAATTATTAGAAACAATAGTATTTCATTTACTTCTCACTTTATCATGGTGAAGATAAAAGATATGTCATGAAGAATGGGTGTGGATTATGTATAACTCAATCACCTAACTATCAAGGATAAATTTCCTATTCCTATGGTTGAGGAGAAGCTAGATGAATTAAATGGTTCCACCATATTTCTTAAGTTGGATTTAAGGTCATGTTACCATCAAATCATAGGGCATGAAGATGACATTCATAAGACTACTTTTAAAACTCATGATGTGCACTATGAGTTCTTAGTAGATCTGTTATTTCTGACCAGAACTAGAAAACACGATCAATTCTTTCGAACTCAATCCTGACTTAACCCATTTGATCAGAAAAGTCAGCACCTACTAAAAAATGATTTAAATCTAGAATGATTCAAATTGAAATGACACAAACCTAAAAATGACTTAAACCCAAAATAACCTAAGCCCAAAATAACCTAAACCCAAAATGAGTCAAAACCAAATTGACCTAAATAATTAACTTGAAATGACTAAACTAAAATATCAAAACCCGATAAACTCAAGTGTTAAACAAATTGAGCTAAAACTAATTAACCTAAGTTTTAAACCCGATTGACCCGAATCCTAAATCATCCAAATCCAAAATGACCCAAACTTAATTAACTTAAGTGTTAAACCCAATTGAATTGAACCTAAAATGACTAAAAAAAATAACCCAAACTCAAAATAATCAAAATCTAAAATGATTCAAAATTGAAGTAACCTAAATTATGACCTCAGACCAAAATAATCTAAACCAAAAAATGACTTGAATATTCAAAAGCCCAAATTAACCTAAATCAAAACCAACCTGACTCGCCCAAGTGATTAGCTAGTTCTTAGTATTGCCATTTAGTCTAATACATACCCCTTCTACCTTTTGAAACTTAATTAATTGCATTTTAGACCTTATTTGAGAAGGCTTGTATTAGTTATATTTGATGATGTTCTTATATACCCCTGATTTGGAGCAATATCTAAAACATTTGGACATGGTTTTTGAAGTACTCAAGGCAAACTAACTGATCACTAAAGAAAGTAAATGTCATGATTTTTTGCATCTTACAAAATAGAGTACTAAGGGCATGCATCTTATCATTTGTCAAGGGGTTTTATGGATCAAAAGAAAGATCTGTGTTTTAAACTAGCCTCAATATAGAGTTACAAAGAATTGAGAGTATTCTTGGGGCTTACTAGTTATTACAACAAGAGGTTTATCAAAATGTATGTGGCCTTAGCCAATCCATTGACTAATCTATTAAAGATGCTTTTGTTTGGGGTTACTCAGCATAGGAAGGTTTTGATACCTTAAAGATTGTTATGACCATAGCACATTTTTTAGCTCTAGCAAATTTTTCTAAGGAATTTATGGTAGAGACAAATGCATCAAGAATGGACTGGACAATCTTAACTCAAAAAGGTAGAATTTTGGTTTAGATTAAAGAATTTAAATGTGATCTCGGATCAAGAATGGAAGTGGTGTTAACCTTAACTCAAAGAGGCAAATACTTGGCTGCATTCTCTATGCTTTTCAAGGAGGCAGGCCCTTGGCTCAACTCAAGAAAGGGAAATCAAGCAATCATTAAAGCCTTGGTTCAATGGGTAAACTCTTTCCTAAAAGATACTACCTCAGAAATTCTTTATGAATCACAGTAGAAATATCTTAGAGCTAACTTTGATCCTGTAAGGACTAGGAGCTACTTCAACGAGGGAGCATTGATGCATGTGTTAACTAGTTTCAGTTGAATTTTTATGGTTCTAATTAGACAAAGTTCATTGCTCTTAAGTTGCCTATTTGTACTATGTGGTTGAATTGGGAAGCAAATCTTTACATACAAAGGAAGATTCCATAGCTTGTCGACTCACTCATCACTCAACTCCATAAACTTCTATTGCCTTTCTTAGATCTTTGATTTTTTTTCTTAACTATGGCCTTACATTTTTCATTTCTTTTTACCTCAAATATTTCATTTATAAGTTAAGAACTTTCTTTGTTTTTTTTTTTTCTTACAACTTTAGAACATTCTCTCTCCTCTAAATCTTTCATTTTTTTGAAAAAAAAAAATTAACTAAATGGAAAATGACATTGTTTTACCTTTAAATAAGTAAAAAAAGGAAACCTTAAAATCAATTAATTGCATGAACGGGTGTTGAAAGGAAACCTTTGAAAATTGTTTAATAATATATATATATATATATATATATATTATTGATGATTTCATTCATGTATAGATGCCTAATTAACGATAATTAACATGGCAGCCAATGAATCCATGGATGAATCAAACATTGAGTATTGGCAGACAAGAAACCAAGATTGTAGCTTCAAATCAGGGTCTTGATAAGTTGTGTTCTTCTTATATATCATCTCCACAACAGCATTTAAATTTAATCCAAACCAATTCAATCCGAGGTCGAGGTTTAAAGCTAAATATAACGCTAACACTAACAGTAAACACTATTAAAGGGCTAACTGAAACGTTTGTTAAAACCAACATGTTGCAATTTCATTTACATTAATACGTGCAAATACGCGGGGCCTACTACGGCTACCTCTGTAATCTGAGTTAGAAACAATCAACATCAGTCAAGGAAACTAAATCGATCAAACGGTAATCTTCACCGCTCGCAGCCTGCTCATTTCTAAGGGTTATGGAGTCCATGGCTTCTGATATCTTGATGATTCTTCCGAGGGTTCTAATCGTTTCCCGACGAACTGTTTGGAAAAATAAGTTCGTGGATTTTGTGGGTCAATTCCGTTCCTTTTCCTTTCTCTCTTGATTTTCTAGAGTACACCTTTTTTCTCTTTGAAATATTATGCATTTCCGACATGAAATTACCTGCCTGCCTGCCTGCCTGCCTGAATGCATATGAACGTAACTTTGGGGTGAAATTTGTACATGTAGTAGCCATAATATTATCATATATTGACATTACTCAATAACACCACGCATAAAATCTCATAAACTACACACATTTATTCATATAAATAGAAAGATCAAATTGATTATAAATTATAAAAGAAATAACTTGCGCATTATAAACCCAGTTCTCTAATCTACGTAATATATGGGATTGCATGAACCCTGTGTTTTATAGAAGTTGTGTTGGGAACGGCAGAAAGTCAATTGGAAATCGGTTTCAATGTATGATGGCAACATTGGTGAAATTCTCAGTGGCATGATGTTTTTCCCCTTTTGAGCAGGAGAATATAATCTAGATCTCATTTTAAGCTATGGAGCAGTGACTGTGATCGTCCTACGAGTGAATGGACATGCTACTTCAAAGCTTTGAACCTATTCATGGTGTTCTTCTTTGTGAAGGAAAGGATATTGATCCATCCCTTTATGATGCTGAACTGTGTGATTTTACAACAGAGGAACTGAATAGATTAGACTACTTCATGCAAGTGATACTTCAATTGACATAGAGAAAGATAAAATTGCGTTAAGGCTTGCTAAGCTGTCTTGAAAGAAACATACCCTATTTGGGCATATGTAGAGGATCACAAGTCCTTAATGTTGCATGTGGAGGTACATTGTATCAAGATCTAGAAAAAGAAGTAGCAAAGAAAAGCTCAGAAGGACAGAGAGTTGTTCATATGAACTACGAGAATTATGATGGCATAGGCATGTGGTGAAGGCAGTCAAAAACACCTCTTTGCATCGATGGTTTAAGGATTCGTTGAACAAAAATGAAATGGAAATCATGGTAAATACTTATCACCACCAAAGTGTAAAGAAATTAGCTCAGCGTTTTGTACCAATGGCTTTTTCTCGATGGTTTGGTGGAAGGGTATTATGACCCTGATGCCTACAATCCTGATGAGGGTAAATTTATTATGGGCTTCAGTTTCATCCGGAGCGAATGCGGCAACCAGATTCAGATGTTTTTGATTATACTGGATGTGCATCTGCGTATCAGGTATCACTACATCACTAATATTCGTTCAGTTTTCAGTATAAATGTCGTCCTATGAAACTCAGTAGTCGTACCTAAAATGAGTATGATTGTCAACATATATTATGCAGGAGTTTGTGAAGCCAGTGATTGCTTATGAGAAAAACCTTAGCAGCTCAGTATCACTTCCAAAAACTCTTGAGCTTAACCAGGGGATGGAGAAGAAAAGAAAGATAATTGTTCGAAGTTTCTTTATGGCAAAAAACATCTATTGTTCAGGCAACAGATCCATTTCAGGCCAAGAATCTGAATTGATAGTCGGAGCCAATTTTCTGGAGGTTAGCAAAAATGATTAATTCTTTGTCTTCACTACAATTTAGTTATTTAGGATTTTTCTCCTTTAATTCCTTTGCTCTTTCTGATTCTGATCCAAACTGAAATGGTTACATTCATTGATGTGTGTGTAGGCAAACACTGCATTGAGTTTACAACAAGAGAAGAGGCTGAAGCAAATGGGTGCAACAGTAAGGAATGGTTTGATAAATAAAGAAAGATTGAAGATGAGAGAGGAGAGACAGAGAGGTTGCAAGGACCATGACGGGGAAGATGTCAATAGACCAACTATCCGAATTAGATACATTCTACAGAATGATGTCCAAAATATGTTCGGAGCTCTTGGACGCAAAGCTCCAACTCCTAGCGGATAACGAAGACTGCTCTCTTACGTTTGTTGCTGCCTTTTGTGCCCCGATTCTCCAAGTCAAAACCAACTAAATCAACATTCATGCAGCTATTTTTACTTGACTCAAGCTATTTATTTAGTTCACTCGAATACAAATGTGTCAAACATAAATATATTCAATTTTTTAAAATCTTTTCATATATTTAGAAGAACATAAGTCATATCTATCTCCAAATACTCAGGTACTGAAATAACCATTAAAAAACAGACAACAGATAACATGCAAATGATAAATATGATACAGTGACAATTGCTCAAGAAGCAGAGTCGATGCCCTTTAAAATTGATCACCCTCAATGCCAGATTCCTATCTCACTGCTATAGATGACAATTGATGTCGAAACCAAATGTAGAACAAAAGCTAGTGAGAGATTAAATTTAATAAACATTCGCATTACAATACATATCTGGGATAATAGCTCAAAGCCGGCACTTTACAACCACCCTACCAAAATCCCCTTCATAAATTGTAATGTCAAGTAAAACATGAAATACTACATTTTGATGATCAGGACAAAAAAAATTACGCCTGTTTCTTTTCTTAAATTACGCATAATTTAAAATTCAAACATGATAAAAGAAAAGCAAGATGAAACAAACATATGCTGATAGCAAGCAAAAACCACCTTCACACTGGCTCCAGGTCAGCTTTCCGTCAGATTCTGAGTCTAAATTCTCTCCATTCACTTCCTTTATTATCCCAAAAGCTTCACTTCTTCACTTTCATCCAGAAGCATTGTGTGTCAAACATTTTTTTTCCAGTTCTTTCATAAATTATTACAAAAGACAATCACCCCAAACTGAACTATAACCTTGACTTCCAAAATTGAGGTATCACAATTTGTAGGCAACATATTTGACAAGTAATGATTGCACTTCCCTTCTGGAATGATAGGAGTACTACCATTACAGAGACATCTGACTATCACCTGCGGGAGAAAAATGTGAAATCTGGCTGATTGACCTGACGAAGTCCCAACCAATCGTCAGCAGTCTGAAATAGGCTGTTTGCTAAGTGACAACCACTTGTTCCATTAGGTGTCCACAAGGAACCCTTGAACTTGTATGATGCAAGACCAAAAACATGCAACGACATCTTCAGAACAACATCCATGTCATTGGGACATGTCACAACCGGTGCCTGAGTACTTTGTCCACCTGAAATATGAAAGTTACATAAGAGCAACAGATAAAATTTCTTTTCCAACACAGAAACGCTACCAAAACTTATGAAAGCACAAACTATTACTGTTTAATGACAAGTCTGTAAACACCAGGTTATGCAATCAGCTACAAAAAGTTGCTATAAAAGACATTTTTATCTACAAAATGTTTAACAAATGTACTAAAAAGAACAAAAAATAGGACTTCATTAAAACAGAGCAAGATATTCAGCAACTACTTTGAAGTCAAGCGGGAAAACTTTTGAGGAAAAGTGATAAAGAGAAGAAGACACAGCTCCTAAAATGCGTAAAATTACTTTCACATTTTACAAGTAGTCATGAAAGACTCTCGAGCACCATTTGACAAAGTAATTAACAAAGCTTGTAAGAGATGTAAAAGATTCACAACAAGTGAAAGCCAGGAAGATTGCTCAACAAGAAGGCCTAGCATCATTCCCTAGTTCACACACACTAAAAATGAAAGAATTTTAAAATGAAAATTCTATATTACCTCCTATGGGTGTATGAAGATAATGGTATGTCAGAAAGCAAGCATCTAGATCTTTTAATGTAGGTCCAGTAGGTATTCTGTAAATTGGATACCTACAAGAATTTCAGAATAAAATAGCACTCACATAAGCAAACGCAAGTTTGGAAACAAATGTTATGTCAACAAAAATAGATGATAATACCATGCCACAGAAATCCAGCTGGAAGATAGTAAATCACAGCTTTTTAGTGTTTTCAGTTCGGGGAACCGGAAGGCCAGATCTGCAATCTGTTACCACATATTAAGTTTAGGAAGTGACCAAAAATGAGAAAAGCATTAATCCAGACAATAAAAAAACCTCCTTCTGTAAAAGGGAGAGAGGAAAGAAACGAACAAGACATATTAACCTTGTCAGCTAAAGGTTCTCGGCTATAAGGAGGGTCTCGTTCAAAATACTCAAAAATCAAACAACTTTGAGAATTGACAGATTCACCCTCATTACTGGATAAGTCTTCTTGAGGTATTTGCTGATCTCCCATGGACAATCTATCCATACTAAGTGACATCTCACTTGCCATGCGGTGATTTCTTGTTTCTTGCAAAACATTTGATCCTCTTTCAGGTTCACAATCACTGCTACCATCACTGCTTGACTCCCTAAAGTCACTATCACTGTCCTGACCGGGTTGCCTATCATAAAGGGAATCAATAATTATTAAATATAACACAAAACAATTTGTATATTTTATTTGATGCAACTATCAAACAATAACAATTTCTAACAAACTACCCAGCCAACAATAAATGGGAGCAACATCAAAATCATTTGCTTAGACCATAACTATTTCTCAAGACAGAATAAGGAGATGAGGCAAAAAAAAAAGTTCGGGCAACAATGACTGCAAAGTCTGCAGGAACTCTTAAGCTAGGACTAGGTTAGCATCCAGTTTAACCATGAAGTATACCATTTCAACTCTATACAGATTGAAAATTTTGAAACCAAAAACAAATCATTGTGTTGATATTCCCACAAAAATGCTAAAGTTCATCACTATATTTAACAAAGCAATTGATTCGCTTCAAAATGACAACGGTTAGATCGTTTAGATTGTGTTTTGCATTAAATAGGAATAGGGACACAAGAAAGGATTTTGCAACAAGAAGGACAGAGATAAGACTCATCAAGTCACAAACTTATTCTGAACTTCCGAGAAAAGCTATAAAAGAAGTTATAAATATTCATGTTATCCTTTAACCCTTGAAAAAGAAGGCTTAAACCAAAAGACCAACCAAATCTAGGTAATGCAGCACAGGAAACTTGAGACAATTTGATTATGAGAACCGAACTCCCATGGTTATAGATTGCACTTAATTACATTCAAAGAAGAAAATCACACTTTAACTGAATAAATTGAAACGGACTTTTGTCAGTTCAGAACAAGCAGGAAGCCCTCGACAAAGGACTATAAAAATCATTCAAGCATAAAGAACCACTCAAAAGAAAGGGGACTAAAACAAAATTGACTGTAAGAATAAAATCTTAAATTAAGTTAATAGTATCACATTGACATAGCTAAAAGAAAAGAACAAAAAATCGCAGAGTAAACAAATTATGCAGAACTAAACACTAATGCCCTACAGGTGTACACCAAATAAACTTCAATGCAAGCAATGTATTATTTATACCTGGACTTGGCAGCCAACTTCGTAGAATCGGCATATATTTGAACACCGGATAAATAAGGTACATAATACTGAACAACAGAATCACTGTGATTCAAAATTAGTGGGACTCCTGCTCCATACGCACTCCACTCTTTGAATGACTCCCACAAATCACCTAATACGAAATATGGCTGAGATTCTCCGTCACACGTCCGCCACATTCTCGTTGTCCTCTGCCACACCCATTTTCAAATATCAATCTTATTTAAAACCAAAAAAAAAAAAATGAAATACTCAATCTCCTAAAATTTTCCTAAACTACACCAAAAACTGATTATTTAAACATTTTTTAAGTGATTTTCAGTTTCACTACTCGATAAACAGTATAAAATTAAAACATTCTTTTTTCTTACTTCAAATCACAACAAACTCAAAAAATCTACAACGAAAACTAATTTAAACCGAATAAATAAAAAAAAACAATTAAAAAATTTATCATTTTGAGATTGAATAAACCTTAGAGTGATAAAGTGCAGGGACGGAAGGTGTGACCGAGTCCAAAAACCGCTCTAAATTACTCGAAGTAGAAACAACCGATTCAGAAGCAGGAATAAAAACAGGTTCACGATGGCCAGTTGAACCAACCCCCTTCTCTGACTCACGCTTCACATGAGCGACCACCGGTTCATCCTTTAATAAACTAGCCGTAAGATAGCTTTGAGCTCTCCGTAATTGATCGCGTTGCTGGTTCTGATACGACCTTCTCGCCTTGGCCGAATTGTAAAACCGATCTTCTCCACGAACTCTCCTGAATCCCAATCCTGTCCCCAACATAACTAAAAATTCCTTTCGATTACTTTTCTGTACTGAGAATTCGAAGTAATCAATTCTCTTTGAGGATCAAAGAAAAAACGATTGGAGAGAAGTGAAATGGGGTCTAATTGGGAAGGTAAGGGCAAAATGGTCAATGTAACTGAAAATGGAAAATGGAAAATGGAAAATGCAACTTCAAATGTTGAAAGGAAGGTGGAAAGAAAGAGAGGGGGTTAAAACATGCACCGAAGAAATGGATGGGCAGAAGAAGACGTTAAAGGGAATTTTTCCTGCCTTTTATTATCCTTTTTTCTTAACGTTGTGATTTTTCAATTTCAAATAAGGAAAGCATTAAATGATTCTCATTTTTTATTAATTTTATGAAAAGACTTATTTAACATTTTTTTCATTAATTATTTGTTTTTGCAAAATCGGAAATGGTGGGTTTGGGTGTGCGGACATCTTTAAAATAAAGTAGTGGCAGTAGCAGATTTGGTCAACAAAACTATTGAGCCACGCGCCTTTTCAGTCACAAGCAAACGCGCCGTTGACATAGCTGAGCTAAACTTGCTCTTTATGTCTCATGTTTTTATCTCAAGTAGATATATAACAAACAAAAATAATTAGTTCTTTATGAACGAAAGAAAGAAAGAAAAAGTGGAGATTTTCAGTGAATAAAGGAAATTAAAAAAGTTCGTTTAAGGGAAGTATCCAAATTTGTAAGAAAGGAAAGAACAGGTAAGAAATCCTCTTATTTGAAATTTTCAAAGTTAATGAAGAGCTTGCTTCATATTATAAGATAAAGATATTTTATAAAAAAAAAAAAAAATTGTTATAGGTTTTCTATTACTCTCTTTTGCACATGGCATTTCTTTTATTTATCTATTTATTTATTTATTTTTCTACTTAAGGAAGAATATTCAAATCTTGCTGGCCTAAGAAAAAAAAATCTTGAAAACTTAACTTACGTAGAATTGTGAAAGGATCAGCTCATCTGGCTCGGCAGATCTTGTTTGATCAAATTTTAGTTTGAATCTTAGTTTTTATGTTTTAAGTTAGCTTGATCTAGTTCAAAAAAATATTTTATTATTAAAATAATATATATTTATTTTAATTTAATTATAAAATATATAAATATTAGTATAAAAATAATTTTTTGAACATTTTTTATTAAAGGTTAAACAATAATTTGGTCAACGGGTCAGGCCAAGTCAAATTCGATTCTGGATTTAAAATAAAAAAAATCTTGAAAACTTATCCTATGTAGACTTGTCAAAGGATCAGTTCATCTGGGTCGGCAGACTTTGTTTGGTCAAATCTTAGTTTGAGTTTGAGTTTTTATGTTTATCTAGTTCAAAAAGATGTTTTATTATTAAAATAATATATATTTATTTTAATTTAATTTAAAAATAATTTTTTAAATATTTTTTATTAAAGGGTGAACAATAATTTGGTCGACGAGTCAGCTGAAGTCAAATTCTATTCTGAATCTAAAATAAAATTTTTTTGAGCGACGACCCAGTCCGTAAATACCTCTAACCCTATATACTAAGAGATTATGTTATATCTATACTAACTATAAAAGAACTCATTAATTTTATTATTATAAGTTAAATGATACTAATTTAATTGATAAATTTATAAAAATTAATCAAATTCGCATTATAGTATAAATTATAAATGAAAGCTATTTATTATTTTAACTTTTAAAATAACTATATGACATCAGTATATAGCCGCTACACATGACATCATACAATTTCTTTACTTTTTTAAATAAATATATATAAATATCTTACGTTATCAAATATTTTATTTTTTATTTTTTAACTCATATCGTAGATGTGTAATATTTAGTTATATTATTTTTTTTCTTTGAATAATTAAAGTTACCAAGCAAAGCATCAGGTATTGATCCCGAAAAAAAAAAAAGACTTCGACAATCTATCAATAAATCATATTGGTAGATTAGTTTATGTTAACATTATCCTAAAAATATACTTTTGTATGCGTTCATTAATATAATGGCATTTCATATTATTTTAAAATTAAAATGTAGATTTAATTAGTCTACGATAATTTGAAATTTTTTGATACGTACTTAATGCGAACCTTAGGATGAACACACAAACTAAAACCCGGTTGGATGGAATTAGAACCCTAGGATCGTCTTCAAAGTCAAGCAAAGAGAACTTGACCCCAATCAAACCTGCTGATTA